>VIAB01001595.1:76019-105065 GCA_009801035.1 Oophaga pumilio | reverse complement strand
GGGTTAATTAAAGGTGTAAATTTGTTGAAAAAAAATGCGCGGGCATCTCTATCTTTAGTTGTAGTGGGGGATGACTAGTGCACACCCGTCCCCTCCCTATACAGGGTCTATCACTAGGGACACGCAGGGATTAGGTGCGAAACCTATTTAGGGACGTTTAGGGCAAACAGGGTGTTGTTAGATCTGCCTAGTGGTCTCCACTCCCCCCTTCCCTAGCGTTTGGTCTTCCCTCTCCCCGTTGTTGTGCACCCTACTTCTCCCCCACCCATCATGACAGATATGCTCTTAAAAGGGAAGGTGCCACGAATTTTAATTTTGTATTAATAATTGTTGCTTATATAATCAATTATTTTTAATACAAAATGAAATGTACCACTTTTAGTTTTTGCATTTATTAATTTTTACTTTAACCACTGGGGCTGCCATTTTAATTTGGGTGCGGGGGGGAGGAACTGTCTGAGTAGGACAATTACACACCTCACGTACGGCAGTCACTGGGCATAAGAGCCTGTGGTCGGACGGCGACCACATCTCTTGTATTGAGGCCACTTCTCCTGCCTCCGACCTATGACCTGTGGGAGGACATCGTAGCCATCTTTTTGGAGACTGCAGTGTATGCTGTGGGCTCCACTTTCCCCCTATCATCGCACGCACTGCTCAGTCAGTGCATGCCATGACAGAAGCTGCCGGGGAGAGGAAGTGCCAAGGAGCGGAGGTCCAGGGTGAGGTGCGTATCTGTGGCGGTGGAGATAAGTGATCACAGCCTGTTACCTGTGATCACTGTTCACCGCCGACGTGTTCATAGCACATAGAAGACACAGCACTGCGTGGGAGCGCGTGGTAGGCAAGTAGAAGCGTTTATTGTTTTTTTTTTTCTTTGCATTGAATATATGGAGGCCATATACGAGGATGGGACCATATACAGAGGCCAGGGGCCATATACCAGGATAGAGGCCATATACCAGGATGGAAGCCATATACACAGGCCGGGGGCCATATACCAGAATGGAGGCCATATACCAGGATGGGGCCATATACACAGGCCAGGGGCCATATACCAGGATGGAGGCTATATAACCAGGATGGGGTCATATACATACGATGAGGGCCATATACCAGGAAGGGGGTCATGCTCCCCATATGCTTCCATACAGTATAATGCATTCCCCATAGGCCTCCATACAGTATAATGCACTTCAGTGACCTCCATATAGTATAATGCACTCCCCATAGGCCTCCATATAGTATAATGCACTCCCCATAGGCCTCCATATAGTATAATGCACTTAGCCCTATATCTAATATCAGCATGTATTACTCTAAGTGTATCTAATAGCGCACATGATACACTCCATGTATCTAGCCCCAGCTTATGATATAGAGAGCAGCACTAACAGAATCGGTGCTGCCGGCCATCTTCGGTGACACTGAACTTGTCAGTATCATTAGCAGTCACCAACAAAATGGCTCCACACTGTGATTCTAAACTTCATCCTTTCTTATCTTTTTAAAAATACCTAGAGGTGAAGGGGTGGGTTGACATCACACAAGTGGGGAGATCCAGCCCACATTTACTGCAGCCGTAATGTGAGCTAGTTGTACACTGGGATTTAATGGCAAATTTTTGCAGCTGCTCCCCCTAGTGTTTCAAAGTGGAAATACCAAACCTTTTAAAATTATTTTTCATATTTTACTTCATTAAAAACAAATGATAATATTAAAAAAAATAAAACATTAATGCTTTACATTTTTTAACCCCTTAGCGACCACCGATACGCCTTTTAACGGCGGCAGTAAGTGTATTTATTCCTCAACGCCGCTTTTTAACAGCGCTGAGAAATAAGGTTATAGCGCCCCCCAGCGGAGAACATGATTTGGGTCAGTCACGGTTCACAGAATAACGGCGACTGCAAAAAAAAAAAAAAAAGTCACATTTCCCATTTAATTTCTCTCTCCTCTGATAATAAAAAAAAATAGTAAACCAAACCCCCCTTTAGCACCCTCTTATGTAAAAATAATGAAATAAAAAAAATGTATTTTCCATTAGGGTTAGGGCCAGGGTTAGGGTTATGGTTGGGGTTATAGCTAGGGTTATGGTTGGGGTTATAGCCAGGCTTAAGGTTGCGGCTAGGGTTATGGTTGGGGTTATAGGTAACGTTAGGGTTGGGCTAGGGTTAGGGTTGGGGCTAGGGTTAGGATTGGGCTAAGGTTAGGGTTGGGTTGTTTTGGGGTTAGGTTTGTGGTTAGTGTTATGGTTATGGTTGGGATTACGGTTAGGGCTGGGATTAGGGTTAGGGTGGGTTAGGGTTGTGGTTATGGTTGGGATTAAGGTTAGGGGTGTGTTTGGGTTAGGGTTATGGTTGGGTTAGGGTTCCAATGTTTAGGTACATCAAGGGGTCTCCAAACGTGACATGGCGCTCACCATTGATTCCAGCTAATTTTGCATTCAAAAAGTCAAACAGTGCTTCTTCCCTTCTGAGCCCTGCTATGCGCCCAAACAGTGGCTTTCCCCCACATAAGGGGTATTGGCGTACTCAAGAGAAATTGCCCATCAAATTTTGTGGTCCATTTTCTCCTGACACCCTTGTAAAAATACCAAAATTTGGTTCTTTGGTTCCAAAGTAATTTTTTTGTGAAAAAAATGCTCATTTTTTCTTTCCACATTGTTTTAGTTCTCGTGAAGCACATGAAGGGTTAATAAACTTCTTTAATTTGGTTTTGCGCCCCTTGAGGGGTGCAGTTTTTAGAATGGTATTACTTTTGGGTATTTTCTGTTATACTGACCCTCTAAACTAACTTTAAATGTGAGGTGGTCCCTAAAAAAATGGTTTTGTAAATTTTGTTGGAAAAATGAGAACTCGCTGGTCAACTTTTAATCCTTATAACTTCCTAAAAAAAAAAAATGTTTCCAAAATTGTGCTGATGTCAAGTTGACATGTGGGAAATGTTATTTATTAACTATTTTGTGTGACAACACTCTCTGATTTAAGGGCACAAAAATTAAAAGTTTTCAAAAAATGTTTCAAAATTTTTGCCAAATTTCCATTTTATTCATAAATAAACACTAGTTATATTGAAGAAGTGTTACCACTAACATGAAGTACAATATATCACGAAAAGACAATCTCAGAATCAGTGGGATATGTTGAAGCGTACCAGAGCTATAACCTCATAAAGTGACAGTGGTCAGAATTGTAAAAATTGGCTTGGTCATTAAGTACCAAATTGGCTCTGTCACTAATTGTTGAAAAAAATGTTTGTTTTGATGTCACCTTCCTTTTAAAATAAAGAGATAAAGAGTAAAATACCGCCAAGTGATTCCCCTTTTTACTCTTTATCCATTCATTTTAAGAGCATATAGAATAAATTATGCTTTTATTATTTTATTTTTTGCAGTTGCTGGATTGGAGATCATTTCCTCTACTCTACTTTTTATTTAATTGATAAAGTTTATTGTTGTGTTATGGTAACTGAGGAGAATAAGCAAAAACGGCAATACACCAGAGAGGCTGGAACCTATTGGATTGCAGTACCCTGAACTAAACACACAACTAGAGGTAGCCGTGGAGCGTTCCTACGTTGATCCTAGACGCCTCGTCACAGCCTGAGAGATAACTACACCTAAAGGCAGAAAGATGAAAGCTATTTGCCCCGGAGCAGATCCCCAAAGAAAATAGGAAGCCCCCAAACATGTAATGGCGGTTAGACAAGAAGAAGCACGGACACAGACAGAAAATAGAATGAGCAAACGCTGGGGTCCAATCTGTCTAGGCAGAAAAGTACAGGAAAGGATACTCACTGCAATCCAAAAAAAACCCTAAAAAATACCAACTCTACTGATTGCAAAAACACCTGAGATCACATGATCTCTACCACCTAAAATCAGATCTCTGGTGTAACAAAACTAAGCCGCAGCCACTGAAAAAACAGGAAAAAGCAAATGAACAAACAACAGTGGCTCCAGATAAACTGAGAGGAGCACAAGCCCCCCGAAGGGGACCTGGCTGACCTCCACAGAAGTGCAGGAAACAATGCAAAAAGCAAGCACAAAAATAAAAGCAGAAAATATCTTATCTGATAGCAGAAGATGCAGGCAAGACTCAGCAAACTTCCAAATTAACCAGGAACCACAATTGAGACAAGAACAATTGATCACCGGCAACCATCATGGGAGGGAACCTCCCTTATATCAGACCAGTCAGCGATCCCAGATTGCCATTCCTCGCTGAAAGGCTCAGTACTGTCTGTAACCACCAGAGGGAGCCTCTGCTCAGAAACCATCTCTAGCACATTCATAACAGTTTATGTTCTTCACCGAGGGAGCATTTTTCACAGGGTTATAATGAAGAGCAGCTTAAAGCATGCCCTCAGAGAATCTTTGTGCCCTCAGGGGGGGGGGCCCTTGGTTAACACCATAAACATTAGCACTAAATAAAAAGGTCCTTATCTCAGGAACTGTGTGGCAAACAAAATGCAATACCCAGGGGCAGCAAGGATGAAATACACTAAGTGCAAAGACTGACACTTTTATCAATGTGACAGGTCCTCTTTGTTTTCTTTTTTAAAGCAAGTGCTAAGATACTGAACATTTAAAAGGTAATCTACCACCAGGGTATTGCCACCTAATCGGAGAGCAGCATAATGTGAGGGCAAGGGTCTGGATTCTAACAATGTCATTTACTATGCTGCTTGCTGTAGTTTTGTTAAAATCACAGTTTTATCAGCAGGAGATAAGTACTAGTAAACCTGCTACCAGGTAGTCCTACATATTCATGAGCGCTGTATAAATCTGCCTCTTACCACTGATTGGCAGCTTTCTGTCTATGCACAGTGTACACAGAAAGCTCTAAAGCAGTGGTATGGATGGGGTATACAGAGATCAGCATTCAGAGAACTGGTGCATCTGCAGCTGTTAAAATACTGATTCCATCATCCGACTAACTGTTGCATCTCGGAAATCAGAGTCTAAAAGGGGTTCTCCATCCTAAAATGAAAAGTCTGCAGTTACTCTGTGTGACTGCAGACTTGTGAATCCTCTCAGCACACATGTTGGTTGCGCACTGCGAGGATTTGCAGTTGTCTGCCCCTGGAACGGCATTCAAGTATGTGATACGCATACTCCAGGACAGAAGCCATCTAGTCGGCGCAACCTCACTCAATACAAGTATATGGTGCGATACTGCACCCAGTAGACGGGTTCTGCCCTGGAGTATGTATATCACATACTTGAATGCCGTTCCAGGGGCAGACAACTGCAAATCCTCGCAGCGCACATGTGCGCTGGGAGGATTCACAAGGCTGCAGTCACACAGAGTGTAACAACAAGAAGAGAGTGATAAGAAACCCACAGAGTATATACCCTTTAAAATAGATTTTTATTTAAATAGTCAAAGAACGTATATGGGTAGATTAGGGAATAACATAGAGGCTGCTGAGCATTGATGCACGGAAAACATCAACAAATAAAAGCTGCAAAGAATCAGTGTACGTTAAACAAGTGATTCAGACACGAGTCGTAAAGTACTGCCTTATTAAGGTTTAGATTTCCCTGACACATTAAACATAAAAAACTAGGGTGAGGATAATACACTTATATGTGTGAAGTGCTGATTCTAGTAGTGTCCCAGTCACCCCAACGCACGTTTCGTTAGAACTTCATCAGGAGACACGCGCTGCCGATTATCATTCAGTGCACATATAGTAGGCTGCAATGTTTATTACAGATCATTCACTGCCCATCTGAAACAAGGTCTGCCTGTGTAAACAGGTCAGTAACCCACCGCCGACCACTAAACGCACTCCCAATCGTTTAATGTGCAGTGTAAATGGCTGTTACAAAATATTCAACAAAGTTTATATGGTTCATGGAAATGTAATAAAGTAAATTCACATTTTTGGCATTACAAGCAAAGCATTAATATACATGCTTACCAATTCGGGTTATTTGGTTGAAAGATAGTTCTAAATCCATAAGTTTTTCACAATCTTCCATTCCATGAATTGATGCAACCTGGTTCCTATTTAACAGTAGCACACACAGGTTTTCCAATCCTTCACAATTGATTATACTGATGTTATTTTCCTGTGAGAAATGTTCAATAATTTGTAATAACTGGTCTTACAGCAGTAATTAAATGTAACTATGCCTCTATGCATTATGGCTTTATAGTTATGACATAGAACAATGCATTCATCAACCAATTATGCATTTCAAACCAACAGTTTATGATATTTCTGGAAATTCTGGGAAATTTCATCCCATGACATTTTAGGTGTAACTTTTTAAATCCGAGAAAAACAATCAGTTGGCTGAGTCATTTGAAGATCGGTGCTGCAGAATGTATGCATCGTGGAACATGAATACCGGCCACACTCAGCTGGGATGTGGCCCTCAGACAATGCTGGATTGGAAAGACTAGAACAATATTTTGGAAGGCTGACAGATATCATTTAACCAGAACACAAGCAATTGAGCAGAATGGAAGTGTCCTGGAATAACTGTCTAGATGAAGCATGCTACTCGCCAGAATTGGTAAAGGAAACCTAAAATGACCCGTTAATAGCCCATATCTGATCGCTTACAACTGCTCCTCCATCTCTCCTACCAAAACTAATCAATAACGATCAGATAGGATTTGTGGTGAATAGTCAATCGACGGATGGAACTAGTAGATTGATCAACCTAATCAACCTCATCAATTAAAAAAAAAACGGATGCCGCAATAATATCATTGGATGCAGAAAAAGCATTCGACCAGTTAAATTGAGATTATTTAAACGCCATCCTTGAAAAATTTGGTCTATGCAAAGAATTCATTAGAGGTATCAATGCCCTTTACGAAAATCCCTCGGCCAAAATTTATGTGAACAATCACCTGTCACAACCAATCCAAATAACCAATGGTACAAGACAGGGCTGTCCTCTTTCCCCTCTCTTGTTTGTCTTAGCTATGGAGCCATTGGCACAAAAAATCAGAGAAGATCCCCTCATAACAGGTATTAAAACGAATTATAGGGATTATAAAATAAGCTTATATGCTGACGATATAATTCTAACCATATCAAACCCAAAAGAATCCATAAATAGAATCCAAGATACATTATTAGCATTTTCAAAAATCTCTTATCTCAAGATTAATGAACTAAAGTCTAAAGGTACTGCCACACTAAGCAATCTCGCTAGCGATCACGATAACGACGCAAGCTAACGAGATCGTTGTTGTGATCGCTTTTAGGTCGCTAGTAGCTGCCAAACAGGAGATCTCATAAACGACACATCAGCGATCAGCGATCTGTATAACGACTTTGGCGGTCGTTAGGATCTGTCACAGCATGTACTGAGCGCAACCTTTCCCACGCCGCTCAGCACAGATTGGTGGTCACTGTATATGTTTTATAATTTTATATGTGTTATAATTTATGTTTTGACCGCGTCATGAAAGACGACGTATAGCGCTCCCTTTCATTGTTCTCGAGTGCTTCTGATTCATAGGAATTTCCAGCATCGCTCCTGCTCTCTGCGTCCTGCTAGCCTGCTTTGCAGCTACTGCGATCCTCTCTGTGACGCAAAAGAAAACCTAGTCCCGCCTGGCTGCTTCTGCAGCTACTGCGATCCACTCTGTGACGCTAAAAAAACCTAGTCCCGCCTGAACCGCTGTCATATGCGTCACCAACGAGGTTGCTCGTCGTTCGCTAAAGGTATCAAACACAGCGATTCAGGCTCACCAGCGGGACGCCAACGATCAAAAAAACGGTCCAGAACGTTCGTGAACGATCAGCGACATCACAGCAGGGGCCACATCGCTGCTACATGCCACACACAGCGACGTCGCTAACGAGATTGCTAAATAGTGACGTAGTAGCGATGTCGTTAGCGATCTCGCTTAGTGTGGCATACCCTTAACATTCTCCCCCTAAATATGACCAATGACCAAATAGAAATCATCAAAAAATTCTCTTCTTGGTGTTGGGCAAAAGAACATATCACATATTTAGGCCTAAAATTTTCAAACAAGACCACATCCCTTATCTCGATAAACATGAATTCCCTTAAGGAAACTATTTCATCGGATATGCTTACCTATGGGGTGAAAAGTTTATCATGGTGGGGAAGAATCACTACCTTTAAAACATAAATCCTTCCTAAAATACTATACCTATTCAGATCACTACCCCTACCAATTTTGTCCTCGTATCTAGCGCATATCCAAACCAAAACTAACAATTTTGTTTGGGAAGGCAAAAGACCCAGGGTATCAGCAAATATTCTTTACAGAAACAAAAGTCTTGAGGGATCAGGCCTATATAATATATCAATGTATTACTCCTCCTTCTTAATTAAGCAAAGTGTTCATTGGTGGTCAACACCAGACCCCCCAGCATGGTATGAACTCAAGCTCAGTCTGTACAATAACAAATCTCCTTGCCGCCTTATTTTAGATTCAATATTATTAAAAAAAGACCAATCTCCATCCCATCCTATTTTCCGAGCTACATTAGACGCATGGAAATTATTTGCTAAACCCCGAAAAAGTCCAAGCAGTAGCCAAAACTCACTTAAAGCTCTCTCACTCCAAGTCATTACTTCCCTCTTTGGTCAGGAGGTAGCTCTAATATGGGCTGAACACGGCATAAGAAAACTGGGGGACCTTTACGAAGAATACTCCATTATCCCCTTTAAGGGAATTAAAGAGAAATTTAAAGTCTCCTCGTCTGTATTCTTTGAATATATAATTCTAAAAAACCTAACACAAAAATTCTTGGAGAAAAAACCTAAGATCTCCGAACAAGCCATCAACTTGCTTAACAATATCAACCATAAAATTTTCTGGAGCATTTCATACATTTACTTATGGTTAAACAATGACCATGAAATGGCCAAGACTAATAATATATTGAAATGGGAACAAGAACTCCACCTAACCCCCAACATTTCAGAATGGGAAAAAGCTTGCTCTATTTCAATGTCCGCTACTATTTCAATGTCGTTGTTAGAGACCCATCATAAGGTTTTGCCTCGTTGGTATTACACCCCAGCTAGGTTATCTAAAATAAACCCAGAAAACTCCCCATTATGCTGGAAAGGCTGTGGTCAACATGGAAATATCATCCACATGTTCTGGCATTGTCCTTTAATAAAACCTCTTTGGAAAGAGGTATCAAATCTCATAAATTCTCTTCTTCCCAACCCTATCATACTCACCCCTCAACTCGCTTTATTGTCCCTTTGCTCCCAAGAAGTTGAATGTTCAGCCATCCCGCTAATAACTCACATACTTTTAGTTACAAAAAGCTCCATAGCCTTCCACTGGAAAAGACCAGATGCTCCAAATATTCAAGATATTATAGAAAGGATCGCTCTCCATAAGTCCTTTGAGTTAAAAATATCCACCCTCAACAATAAATTTGATAAATACTCAAACAAATGGTATAAATGGATTGATCTATTTCCTTTGAGCTAGAGTCCTTCTTTAAACAATTAATCAAGTCAATATCTTTTGTGGTTGTGAAGGTACTGCCACACTAAACAATCCCGCTAGCGATCACGATAACGACGCATACTAATGCGATCGCTAGCGGGATTGTTTCTATATCGCTGATAGCGGCTTAACTTAGCGATGTCGTTAAGGACGCTATCGCGGTTAGCGATCTCCTTAACGACTTTAGCGATACAAAAGTACCGCTAAATCGCTAAGAAAAGGTGCCACACTCAGCGATATATACTTACCAGCGGGGGCGCCGACGATAAAATAGGGTCCGGAACGATGTCAGCGACGAGCGAGATCACAGCAGGATCTCAGCAGGGGCCACGTCGCTGGTAGATGCCGCACACAACAACATCGCTAACGGGATCACTAAATAGTGACGTTTTTTAGCGATCCCGTTAGCGATGTTGTTTAGTGTGGCATACCCTTTAGATTTTGCATACGTATAAGTTTACAAAAGACTTATGTTATTGGTATTATTACTGCTACTGTTGAGATTATTACTGTAACCAAAGCTATATGTTTGTCATAAATGAGTTAGGACCACTTGGTCCCTATTTTGCTCTCTTCCCTTCCCTTCCCCCTTTCTCCTCTTTTCCCATCCCCATCCTTCCCTCCTCCCCATTATTGTTAAAAACCCTTCAATAAAGTATTTGGAAAAACAACTGCTCCTCCATGATATTTCTGTAACAAAAATTGGTTAAAAGACCAAACGATAAGCTTCTGATAAGCGATATGTACAAGCAATAGAATGCCTCATACTGAGCAGGACACAACGCTACGTAAAGGGGATGTCAAAGATTTGTTTTTTCCCTTGTCCCTAATCTTTTCCTTGGCAACATAGACAAACTTGTAAAATACTCATGTTCAAAATTCTATCCCTGTCTAAAGTTATGAGGGCTGTTCATGTGAGAGGTGACATCACTGATGACATAAGTATATGGGCTGTGCTGAAGTTGTAGGATAGTGCATGCCCTGAAGACACTGGATCACAGACGCGATCGCCGCTGTCTCCCCGCTCGGACACAGGTCTTGTTGCTGGGATCGCACATAAATTAGTAAAGAACATAATTCCCATTCCTTCTGCTGTACATGTGACTCCTGATTATCTCTGTCCATCAGGAGTATCAGGAGTCCCATGTACAGCAGCAGAGCAAGTGAGGATTGTACTCCTCACTTTGCCGTATGGGGCTGTGGAATGAAGAGGCCAAATGGAAATAGTGTGCTTCAGGGGCTTGAGAGCTTGGTGTGTTGCAGAAGATGACTGTTGAAAAATGGGCTGAGGAGCGATGTAGTGCAGGATGAGGCTGTATATAAAAGGAGGCTGATGAACGGTGTTCTGCAGAACAAGGTGGTATATGGAAGGGCGGTGGGGCAATGTACTGCAGGAGAGGGAAGTATATAGAGTGGCCAAGGAGCGATGTACTGCAGAAGAGGATGATTTCAAAAGGGTTGAAGAGCGATGTACTGCTGTAGGAAGCTATAAAGAAAGGGTCTGAACAGTGATGGTGTACTGCAGGAAGAAGCTGTATATGGAGTGACTGAATAGTAATGTACTGCAGGAGGAGACTGTTTATACAGGGGACTGAGGAGCGATGCAAGGCAGAAAAAGGCTGAGTATAGAAGGGGCTGAGGAGCAAATTAGAAGGAGGCTTTATATAGAGAGGCTGAAGAGATAATCTGTCAGGGGAGCGTCAGGAAGCCCACATATACATTAGATTGTTGGCCAATCCTCTAGTGTATGGGGGACTTTAGAATAAGATTTGTATTACCTCCTGGGATGACCCTAGTTTCACAGTCACAGTAGAGGTATCATAGTGCACTCTGTTGTTTTATACAGCACCATCCTTTAATACATGGTGTCCTTTCTTATTACGTATAGTGGCATCCTTTCTTTTATTACATAATAAAAAGAGCAAACAAGATTTGAACTGCCCTGGTCCAGCATCCACTTCTGTTACTGGCATTGTGGACGTGGAGTGGATAGAAGTGGTAGTCAATAGGCAACCTAGGAAGGGAGACAATAACTGTATTGAAACCACTATACAAGATGGAAAAGGAAGTTGCAGATCCTCACACTCACATACAATGTTCAGAGATATGGAGAAGTCAGGGCTGCACTGGTTCAAAAACAGCAAGCACAAAGGAGGTTTTCAACAACCAATGATGTCCTTCTGAAGAGAAGGATCAGTCTTGAAATTCAACACCTTATCCTGTGACACACGTGAATCCACTGTACCACGACCCGGTGAGAGCCTGGAGGGGTGTAACTAGACGACCACCTGGGTTTTCACTACAACCCCAGATGGTGGAGTTAGATTTAGGCCAGAGGCAGACTCCAGGTGCTACTCTAGGACAGATCCTGGCACCGCGGCAGCTGACCAGAAGAGTCAGGACTGTAGACACAGACTTGGAGTCCAAGGTAGGACTGGATACTGGTAGAACAGTGCGTACACAGTGCATACACAGACGTGACAGGGTAGTTAGTAAGCTCAGGTACAAGTTTCAGTGCCAACTCAAGTTCAGGTACCACCAGAGCAGTTTCAGGGTCCACCAGAACAGTTTCACGTTCAGGTATTGCCGGAGCCATTTCAGGTTCAGGTACGACCGGAGCCGTTTCATGTTCAGGTACCGCCAGAGCCATTTCATGTTCAGGTACCGCCAGAGTCATTTCATGTTCAGGTACCGCCAGAGTCATTTCAGGTTCAGGTACCGCAGGAGCAGTTTCAGGTTCAGGTACCAGCGGAGCAGTTTCAGGTACCACTGAAGCCGTTTCAGGTAAAGTCAGAGCGGTTTTGGGTTCAGGTACCGTTGGAGTGGTTTCAGGTTCAGGTACAGCTGAAGCGGTTTCTGGTTCGAAGTACAGATACAGATCAGACTGGAACAGGTACTAGAACAGACACAGGCTCAGAGACTATTGGCGGGGACACATAGGATTGTGCACGCTGTCTCTTTTTATTAGACCAGAAGTGCATGCGCACACAGCCTAAGCAAGTCACCAAGAAAGCAGTGCAGATCGGGCTGGGAGGCGGTATCTGGAGCAGGGGACACAACAGGGCAGCCAAGGCGGTGAGTAACTTGATGTCCCTGCCGGGAGGGAGGAGCAAAAACATGCAGGGTCACCAGCATTATATATTCTTTCAGGGATTATGCCAGGGCCAGAGGTGTCTGGCAGTGACTTACCTTGCTCTCACAAATAAAACATTTGCATAATCGGCTAAATTGAAGACGCATTTGTACGGGGGGATCTGTGAATAACCAGCACATTAACATGTATACTTTGAAGTTTTAGTAGATTCGTATGTGAAAAAAGTATTAAGAATTACCTGGACATCTATATATTCCAGAGCTTTGCAGTTACTTAATCCATCCAGGGAAGTTAATCCACAGCGTCTTAAAGACAGAAATTTCAGTTTGACACATTTTGACAATGTTGAAAGACTGCAGCCTGGCAGGTCATGAAGAGTCACCGTTGTAATCTAGAAATTAAAGAAATGATCTCAATGTTTGTACAGACATTACATATAACTGGGAGATGGGATTACAAGAAAAACTGGATGGCAATAATCAGTGAAAAAAAAATATGTCCATTACAATAAGTGAAATCGAAAAGAAGAAATTCCTGAAACTGAGTAGCAGTAAAATAAAAGGTTTACCCAGGATTCTCCTTCATTTATACAGCAGGGAAGTGAAAAGAGAGAGGAAGAATCTATTCTTGCAAAGAGTCATCATCAGCAATAAAACTTGATCATTACCGAAGTAAATGATGACAAATCTGGCAATTGAATTTGGAGAGATTTTCGCCAGAAACAGAAGTGAATGGATTTTATAGAGTGCTTTGAGAGCAATGTGATAAAGTGTGTGGTGGCCATAGTCCAATGAAGGACTGATAGGATATTATATTCAGTGTTATGGCGGTATCTCACATGCCTCCTCAGTGCTCCTCTATTCACTGTGCGATTTTTCACCACATCCGCCGCCCCTCTAGTCTGCTTCTTGCAGTATCTGCATGGCCTTAGAGGGGAGTGGCCAATCTCTGCAGGAATTTAACCCTGCTGGGTCCTGCATAGATTAGTTTCCCTGGATTATCCTAAGCTAGCAGGGCCTTTATTAAGTAACTTCTCTTATCAATCACCACCCAATCGGGCATTATTCCGCTACCCATTAATAACCCGACTTGTTTACCCTTCCTGCCTAACATCTCTGCTCCTGACCTCACCTACGTTTACTGATCCAATGCTGTCTGCCCCGACCTCGGACCATCTGACTCGCCACTCTGACTCGTGCCGGTCAGCTGCTGCAGACCCGGGGACTTCCCTGGAGTGGTCACCATCAGAGGCTCTAGTGGATACCTGGTAGTCTCTTAGTTACGCCCCTCCAGGGTAAGCCCAATCCGTGGTGCAGTGGTTCCACACCCATCAATGTTATATTTGATTTATGTATTGGTGGTGTTTTTTTTTTTTGCGAGGCAACAGAAAATTGACACGGCCAATTACAATAACTAAAGCTTCTATTAATAAAAAAAAGTAAAATGCTCAAGAGCCATCGTAGTAACCTGCCATATGTAATGTGCAAGAGAATGGACTGTACAAAATGGGTGGGCAGGTAAAGTATAGCAGATAGCAATCATACAGTAAAAATGCATTAATAGACATATATACGGTAACTCGAAAGCACATGCAACATACAATGCCACAGATGAGGTAAATCAGTTCTATGTGCAATTGCCAAGCAATAAAGATAAGAAGCCTTGTTCTTTTCCATATTTTGTATAGTTCCTTTCTAAAATGTTCATTCTAATGGGAGCTAATGGTAAAAAGCACCCACCATAACCTACATGATAATCTAGGGGAGTGCTGCCTAAACCGATCCTGATCTCAAGGTGTTCCTGACATCACCACAGAAAGTGATTTACAGCTATCAGAAGCTTTGTCTGACTTTCATATGTAAGGATTTTCTTTTTATCTTCATAACTTGTATATTTTTCAGTTTTTCTTATTTGGGGGCTATGAAACCAATTACTAAATGTACATAAGAGTAATAGTCTCTAGTTACAATGCAACCTTTTTTTCCTGTAATTAATATTGTACAGGAACTTCAGGGACAATTCTACGTGGTTGAGAAATGCTTCAGGTAAAAACTCCAGTGGGGCCATGCTGATCCACCATGCACCCCAAACACTACATTCTTATGACTGGAAAGAATATCAGCAGTCACATCCTATGAATCACACACGAAATCCTGATAACGGAAACCACATAAGAATCAATGAGAAAGCAAATTTTTACTGGTACTGCAATAGATCAAAAAATTGATGTAAATTTATATTTCAAGCTTTCAGAACACATTTTTTTTAAACTTGCCTGATGAAGGGGCCTCTTTGCTCAGAAAGCTTGCAGATATCATTTTTTGGATAATCTTTCTTGCAAAAAAGGGTCTTTCTCACAAACAAATTTAGGGTATGATTCACTAAGCCTGGTGTGAGGGAAACGTGAAGGAGCCACACCTTACCACCCCATCTGACGTCAATAGTACATCAGCATGATCATGTGGTAAGGTTTCACCACTTGTACCAACACTTGTTCCGCACACCCTAGGGACACACAAGGTCAGCTTGGCACAGTTTTACACAGACCCCCCCCCCTTGTCCACATGGGCCCAAGGAAATACGGGGTGAGAAAGTAGGTGGCCCACGCAGTCACTAATGTGGCACGCACTACACTCGCAGTTACATCGGGCCAGAAACCTGTCCACAGTAGAATGTGAGATTAGGCCAAGAAACAGACATGTGGATTCGTGGATTGAGATAAAAGGGCAGCCCAAGATTAAATTATATATTAAGGGCACACTAGACAATATACTATATATATTTATACACAATGGTTATACATATATAATGGTCAGATTTGCAAATACAGTACAATAGTGGTAGGACAAAGGGTATAAACAGAACATACAGTCAGTTACCAGTTAGATGAAAGGCCTGACTTGTGGGAGAGGAGCTGCCACATGGGAGGCTTGTGTTCCCCTTGGTGTGTACTTGTCCTCACACAATGTCCTCGTGACAGCCATAGGAAATGTTGCACACAAGCATTTAACCCCCTGGGTCACTCCCCTCCTGCCCTCTGGCCTGATCCTAAATCTTCTCCCCTGGAGGTTTGGAGATAAATCTCCCAACACTTATGAAAGATCACAATTCCTTTCTGGGCGGTCCTAGGGCTGTGGTTCTGGCACCATCAGATCCGACCGGGCCCCTGCTACTCATAGAGACTAAACACAATTTTGCTACGTAGATGCTAGTGGCTGTTCTATATATTTTCCCGTGCATGTCAGAATGACTCGAGACCCAGGCAGGAGCTTGCCCTGGTCTGGGGATCTCAGAAATATATGATGTACAGCTAGGACGTACAGTATTTCCATAACTCCTTTATGAAATCCTATCTGGCTGAACAAAGGACTCAGGCTGCATGGCTTGGATCCACAGGGGGTCTTCCTGTAAAAGGTTGCATACCAGCTAGCTAGGTGGGGGTGTGAATCCTTTCTCTAAGCTGGCCAGGTGTCATTTTACCATAGCATGTGCTGAAGGATATTTTATAATTCCATGCCCAATAGTATACCCTCTCCTAGTGTATCCTCACCCATCCCCTGTAGACTGTGAGCCTTCGTGGGCAGCGTCCTCTCTCCTTCTGTACTTATGTGCGTCCTGTATTGCTCATATTTATTGTACTTGCCTATATTCGCCCCCTCTCACATGTAAAGCGCCATGGAATAAATAGAGCTATAAAAATGAATAATAATAATAATAATAATTGACATGGAATTATGTCTCCAATATTTTTCACACCTGGCATTATATATGCCAGCCTTAATAAAGCAGTGTTTTGTAGTTGGAAGTGCACATCACTAAAAGGGGTGTCCTTAAGTTTAAACATTATCCCCTATCCACAGGTTAGGGAATAACTATTTGATCACTGGGGTCTGAACGGAGTGGACCCTATTGACCCCGAGAACAAGAAGAGCCCCAGCTGAAAGGAGCGGAGTTCGATCATGTGCACTTCTTCAGCACTATTAGAATGGAGAGGATCAGCTGAGAGCTGAACTTGGCAATAACCAGTGCTTCCCTTAAAGAGGTTGTCCAGTACGTTTACACTGATGACCTATCCTTAGGAGAGGTCATCAATGTCTGATTGGCCGGGTTCCAACACCCGGCACCCCTACCGATCAGCTGTTAATGGTGTAGGTCGGAAGTACTCACTTGCCGAGCTGCTCCGTTTATTTGTAGTGGCAGTCAAAGGGTACTACACATCCGCCTTCTATTGATTTGAATGGAAGGTGGATGTTCAGTACCAAGTCCCAGCCCATTTTAGATCCCGGCCCATCAAACATTGATGACACATTCTAAGGATAGGTCATCAGTGTAAAAGCAGTGGACAACATCTTTAAGAATAGGGGATAATGCTTAAACTTGAGAACACATTTTCTCAGTGGCGTGCGTCTCGCTAGAAATACTGGAGTAACAATTCTGGCATAAAAAAAAACAACGTTACCACTGGTAAATCTGAGAGGCAGATGTTACCACTCTCTGTTCTGGCTCCTCCCCAGCTCCACCCATTTTGGCGGAGCAGCCTGAAATGACAAAAGTCGCTATATTTTTACGCAACTTTGAAAAGCTGCAAATTTTTAAACGCAACACAGTGTTTTATGCCGTGGGAGCTGCGTAATAATGTCCTCAAGATTGTAAAGGAATAATTTCAAATAAAAAGAATCTATTAAAAAAGGGCAAATGAAACATATCTTTAAAAATTAGATGATCGCCAAGTCTTACATAAGAAAGCCGTTTGCTGAATTCTTGTTTGGCCGACCGCTCTCTCTCCCGCAGCGTGTGCATATGTTCTGTATGGGGAGACGAGACTAAGCTTCTGACAAATTCTAGTGGTGACCCATCTTCTAACAGAACAAAACGATCTGGCGTGTAACATGAAACTGTCCAATCCTCCTCTTACCTGACCTCGTCTATCGGAGAAAGTCAGGAGATGGTCAGCCAGGTATCGCAGAATCAAGAGGTTTGGACAACATTGCTGTAATGCGTATGGCGCCTTTACTTTAGAACATCTTTACGGTACATACGATTCATTTTTTTTTTTTATTTTGTACTTCTCCAACCTACGACCTTCGAATTGTTCTTTAGCCAATGTTCTCCTGGCCTTCGCAGCACATACTGTGCAATACAAAGCAAGACTGTTCTCCAGGTATTTTTAATCAAAAGGAAGTTTCCTTGAACACCTCGCTTCTAAGTTCAATTTAAAAGCGCCATAAATTCAAGAAGATATGACTTTTTTTCTTGTTTGAGCATCAATAAGATGTTGCTAGTTAAAGTGTCATATGGCAACGCGAGCTCGGATAAGCTTGTTTAGAAAGATTCCAGCTAGGATCATTTTCTTCAAATGAAGAAACATAACCACACACATCACGACATATTGGAATCATTTCTTTTATTACTGGAGCGGAAAGCCGTGTCTGTTTTCCTACACAACATGAAATGGTTCTCTTTTGATATGCAAAACTAAATCTTATATGCTATGGAAAATGCTCAAATGAAACCTGACACATGGAAAAGCACTGACAGGAGGACTTTTTTTTAATAAATGTATATAAGTATCTAGAAAAGTGATGTAAAGTGTTTGTGGGTTTTTTTTTTTCAAAACCATATTACACCCTTTAAGCAATGCTTTATCCAATTGTATATGATGAAACAGCATGGTGCCTATGGTGCAAACAGCCCACAGAAACATCAAAAATCTGCTCTCTTCCCCCTCATTTATCAATAGAAGTTGTTTGGTAAAGGGGTATTCCCATCCAAGATCCTATCTAAATTTGTAGTCGGTGTAATAATAATAATATTAGCAAATACCTCCAATTAGAAATGTAGTATAGTTCCTCTGATTCGCAATGTCGCTTACCCCATGTGCAGGCGTTGCAGTAGCTTAGGTATCTATGACTATGACCACTCATATAGTGACAGTTAACTGTTAGTGGTCGTAACCATGGATACCTAAGCTACTGCAATGCCCTGCACATGGGGTAAGAGACACTGCGAATCAGAGGAACTATGCTACATTTCTAATTGGAGGTATTTGCTAATATTATTATTACACCTACTACATATTGGGATATGATCTTGGAGATGGGAATTCCCATTTGAAGCTCAGTGGATTTAACTTTTACAGTGTCTCTATTGTTGTCTATACACAAGGATGAAAATATATCTTAAACCAATATTCCTAAGAGGAGTCCATCAGTCCATTAGAAAATTAAGTCACGAAAACACAAATCGGGGCGAGATCATTGATGTCACTGGCCAAAAGTATGTTATTACAATTGTTACAGTCAGCTGCACTGATCAACTAAAGAAATGTGACAACACCGCAGTACTTTACAAAACAGCCCTTTCAAACAGCTAATTTCTGGGGATGCCAAGAGCCGAACCCCAACCGATCCAATATTGATCGCTTATTGGAAGAACAGGCCATAAATATTCTGAACCTAGAAAACCCGTTTACAGTAAATCTCCCGCTGTTGCGTCACTGATTTGCTGTAATAATATTGTGTACGTCGGTCACGTAATCGCTGCAGCCAATCATTAGCGTCCGTGTGCAAGTATCATACATGCAAGTGAGACTAGTGATTGGCTGCAGTGGTCACCTGACTGATGTGCATGTCAATGTTACAGATATGACAGATCTTTGGAGTAACAGCACTGGAACTGGGAAATTTAACAGATAAGTAATGGCTCATATTTTTTTTTTGGGGGGGGGCTCTTAATTTTTTTTTTTATAACAATTGCTATTGTTGGCATTTTTTTTAAAGTCCTGCACAATGTCTTTAATATTATCTTCTTTTTTGGTCTCATACTGCAGTAAATTTTGTGAGAAACAACCAGGTTACTGTATACATGTAGAATATCGATTTTTCTGCTCCTTTTAACGAACCTTACAATGGGCCTAAGGCTGTAAGGTAACTGGCTGCAGCAGGAGCCTTCACCCACTGCCCTGTCCGACACCGAAGCAGACACGCTTTACCCTGCCCCAAAGCACACTCACCCTGTGTGCCAACTGACAATGTGGGCAATCACAGAGAAATAAGCACCTCTGTTCTTTGCAAGATTTCAACTCGCGGTGGAATGCAGAAATTCTGTTCACTTATTTAATTTGATCATACATTTCAAATTCATTGAAAAAAGGAAAAAAAGCAACCGGATCTTAAATTAAACATCTGCAAATAGTGAAAATATAGGTGAGAAAATGAAAAAAATAATGTGTCCCTATGACAACATTGAGCTGAAATAGCACCTGGCTGACGTTGTGTGGACGAAACTTCAGAAGAAGACCATCCAACCATCCCAGATCTACCAGAATATTCCCAGATTTGGGAAGCTGCCCCACCGCCCTAGGATCCTGTCGGTATGTCCAGCTTCTTAAAGACACAGATGAAGTTGAATACAGTGGTTGAGTAGGGATCCCTTAGCTCCCTGCTCCACCGTACAGCTTGAGATGATTAAGTCTTGGCACAGCAAACTCAATAACATCAGTATATTGTGTCTCCTGCAACAAGTCACACCAAGCACAGGCCGGAGAGGCTCATTTTGGAAAATGGGTTATGGGAGTAATTTTTTTATTAAGCCAGTGCAATAGTAGGATGAGGTAGAGGAACACTGCAAGAGAAACATGCGGGGGTATCATAATGAGTGTGGTGATCTCTATACTTTGTAAAGGGGACCATGTATGGAGGCACTCTAGAAATATTGACTCTGTAGATGGCATTAGTGTTTGTATGTGGGAGGCGTTTGTGGGGGATACTGTAGGGACATCATATCGTGTACGGGGGGAATCATGGAGTGTCATTCTGCATAGGAAAGCATCATACTGTGTTGTGGCCATGAAAGGGGCAACCTACCGTATGGGAACACTAAAGCGTTTCACTAAGGACACTATTTCTATGTGGTCGTACAGAAAAAATGTGTGTGGTTAAGGGGGCAGCTTAGTATAAAAAAAAATTCCTATAGGTCACATACTGCCAGTCATTCCTACAAAGCTGATAATTCGGTACAGGAATAAAGTATTCATTGTTTTTCAACTAAAGAAGCCAGAATCTAGAAGTTTTGGAAGTCTGCCTTCAAATGTAGTCATTCAGATGACTGATCTGTGTCCCGACTAGATCATAAAGCGATAGATACTTATGTAATCACACCTGTCACCTTGTGATGGAGCACAACACATTTTCATTTCACCGCAGCCAGCCGCACATCACTGTAAGGGCACAGTGCACAGAACTGGAAACAATTTTGAAGATTCATTTGAACATGAGCTAAAGTGCCAATTGGTCCTTTTACAATGTGTCTCCATATGTGTTTTTAATACAATATGTAGCTAAATTATACGCACTTAGGATATTACTTGCTGCATAACCACAAAACTTTCAATTTCCTGTGCTTTCTATTTGGTAGAACAAAGCCTAAAAACATGTTCTGGACAATACAGCCTCTAATTATTTTCAGGCTAAAATCAGTAAACATTTAGTATTTCATCTAAGCAAATACACAGTGTAATAAATACAGTGCAGTAAATGGCCGGCCAGCGAGCGTGGAAACACTATGAGCACGTCATAACTGCATGCACGTGTCATCCCACAGAAGAAGGCCACCACCAGAGGCTCGGAAGTGTGGTCACTTCTGCTCCACATAAGCAGGACAGAGTGCAAGAAAACAGAATGAGTATTTCATCCCTGAAAGCACAGCCGTTGTACAGATACCACCGATCAGCCATCGAACGAGGAAAGCGCTCGATTACCAGATGCGAGAACTACAGTCATTGCTGTAGGCACATGTTTGGGTGTAAAAAGGTGGATAGTATGCAAACTATATGGGGGACTGAAAATTCATATTAATGATTAGTTGGTCCCATAAGACTACGTAAAATGTCTAAACGAGTGCCGATCGACTCATTGTATTGTTGATCATTAGAGTTTAAATCAGCTTAAAGGGATTGTAAGAAGTTCTTAATCCTCTACTTATAGGACAGGGGATAACTTACTGAGTGTTGGTGGTCCTATTGCTGTGCAAAAAGAAAATGGTGCTTTGCAGGGTCCCATCTGAATGGAGTGAAAGTTGGGCATGTGCACCTTCAATACTTTCTATGGATCTGCTGAAGATAGCTGCGTACAGCGCTGTAAATTATCGTATACATTTCAGCTACTATGCCTATGTATTCTAAAAGAAGTTCTTTGGCAGCTGCCGTGTAGAATATGCAGTTCTGTGTGGCAAAACATCATAACTTAAATGCTGCAGATCATTTCCCTTTTAACTGGATTATGGGGAGTTTCATACTAGTGAATTTTTTTATTATTTCCAGGTTCAGGGGAATATTAGCCACAGATCTGTATTCTGCTGAGGACTCACAGTAGGGTTACAGAAACTATCATTTGTAAAAAGTGACAGCATGTAATATAGGCTTGGAGGACCAATGTAATATAGGCTTGGAGGAGTGCCATGCTTGGCATATGTAACATAGGGTGACTTGTGGGGCGCTGATCAAACAAATTTGATAACTTTGGGTCATCACATTAAAGAATTTAATTAACCAGCCATTTGACATAACACAAGGATACCTATAAAAACATTAGTACATTCATTGCCAAGTGAAAAGTTGAAGCTACCTGTTCCAAGTGCTGGCATGGAGTACTGTGAAGAATAAGGGCTTCCTTTAGTGGAGGTAACTGTTTGGCCGCAGAGCTTTTCCTTTTTCTTGCTTTCTTAATCACAACCCTTTGGTTATCCCTTAAAATCTTGGACCAGGGTTTGCAGGACTTCATCCATGCTAGTCGCTTCATCTCAGCTTGATCAGACAGAAGCCCATCATTTAGGGCTTTAGAAGTAGGTGAAGTTTCCTCTTTGGAGCTTCCTGCAATCTGGCCTTTGTCTTGTTCTTCTAAGTGGACTGTGGCAGGCATTGTACTCAGAGCGTGTTCACTAGTGGAAGGAATCGATATACAAGTCAACATAGGAGAAGGATTTTCCCTTTCTATATTCTTCTGTACATCCGTGGTATTTTCATCGTGTACTAACGGTGAACTATCAGTGTCTATTTCCAATTTCCTGTTGACATCTCCAGGCTCCATGTTAGATATTCTTACATTGGCATTATCTTCACTGTCAGTATCCTTCATTATGTAATTTCTTTCTTGTTGGATCTTGCTGTGCATTTCTTGATTTTCCTCCTCCTCTGACCTCTTTACAACTTTCTCAGCCCTATTAAGGCTGCGATTCAGTTCCTTCGGTTGACCTTCTTCAGCTTGGCTTCGATTCTTCAAAGGATACATGGGACTGTTCACTTCTGATATTCTTTTTTCTTCTTCCAGTTTCATTACTTTAGCTTTCTCCAATCTAATTTTTTCTTCATTTTTCTTCTTCTCATATTCCCGCCGCCTCATTTCCTGTTCCAAAAACTCTTTCCTTTTGGCTTCTTCCGTTTTCCTTCTCGCGATTTCCTCATTTTGTTTCTTCACTTCATCTTTTCGTCTTTTCTCCTCAAGCTTCGTCTTAATTTTCTCCTCTAGCTCTCTCTTTTCCATCTCCATTCTGTGCTGTAGTTCTTTCTTTCGTTTCCTATCCTCTTTTTTCTGCATTAATAGAGGGGCATACATTTTGTGTACCCGGTGGGCTCTGAACACTGCCTGAATTTTAACAGCTGATATAGATTGCAGTTCTTCCAAATGCCTTTTGGCCTTGGCCTTTTGTTCTTCAAAGGCATTTCTTTCAATTATCAAATCGGCTTCAATTTTGTTAATTCGATTCTAAAAGAAATAAATTTACCAAATATAAATAAATCCAGTTCAATAAGCAACACAAAAATATTGCAGATGTACATAAACATACCCAGTATTTACTTGCACGATATACATAGTAGAAGACGTCACTACTATTATGTTTATAGTAGAGCACTTAGATCATTGAGTAGATGTGTACAAGCACAAGACAAATGGACCCAACACAAGCAAACAATTTGCCTCTGTGTGTAACGACATTAGCTCCATATCTTCAGAAACAGGAGAACTGAATACTAATTTTAGACATAACATTGGTTGCCCACCATAAACATGACCTGCTGCCATTTACAGATGTTATCCTGCCTGGAGGATGTTAAAGGGGATATATCACCAGGTTTTTGCTTCTTAATGTGAGGACAGGAGGAGTTACGCATCGTTACCCCTTTATAAATCACTGGTGAGGCCACAGCTTAAATATGGGATCCAGTTTTGGGCTCCGCATTTTAAAAAGGATATTTAGAAGTTAGAGTCAGTTCAAAGGCGGGTAACTAGATTATTACAAGGGATGGAAGGCCTCTCATATGAGGAGAGGTTGGAAAAGTTGGGCTTGTTTAGCTTAGGAAAAAAGATGCCTCGGAGGAGATCTCATTTATATATATAAATATATGTGTGGTCAGTACAAAGGACTGGCGCATGACTTATTTCTTCCAAACACCATACTTAGATACATAGGACCAGGGGGCATATATTACGGTTGAAAGAAAGGCGATTCCGGCAGCTAAACAGGAAAGGGTTCTTTACTGTTAGAGCAGTGAGACTGTGGAATGCCCGACCACAAGAGATAGTAATGGCAGACACTATAACAGCTTTTAAAAAAGGTCTGGATGATTTCCTCAGTACACGTAACATTGTGGGTTATTGTTAATTTAGTGACAAAATGTACAATTGGTGGAGAAAGGTTGAACTTGATGGACCTAGGTCTTTTTTCAACCTATGAAACTATGTAACAGCATAAAATAGGGACAAGGACCCCAATTCCAGCACTTGGTCACTTATTGGGCTTCTTGCTGCACTTTTGATATTGCAGCTCTGTTAGTCCTCTCAAAGATGACATCCTACTATGCAGTGCTCGATATTGATGAACTCCTCCTATCCCCACAACCCATCATTGACTTCCCGCTTATTCCCAGAGAAGCATAACACTGTCCATCAATAGCCCAAGTGGAGCTAGCCAGAGCTCATCATTGACAGAATTTCACCAAAAGGGCTCATCATTGAGAAAATTACACAGAAGATCATCAATGAGAAGACAAGCAGAGCTGCAGTAGACAAAGTGTTTTATCAAAACTACAACAGCCCAATAAATGACCCAGAGTTAAAATCAGGGCTTTTGCCCCTATTTTATGCCACTCTCAGATGAGACAGCATAAACCTAGTGACAGATTCTCTTTAAGCTTACAGGTTGCTTCTGCTGTATACTATTAAGACGTGATGCAATAACTGAAGAATAAACCACTTTTAACCAATGAAACTATATTTCTTGCTGAACTATTAGAACTTGAAACGTCACCTTCAAATACAACCTAGGATGTGTCAATGGTGGGCTGACATGATCAGACATGGTGTTTTCCCTGCCCGCCATAGAAAGCCCATCGCATCAAGTAGCAGTGCACAACTTCAGCTGCAGATTCAACACCTCTGTTATATGTGATGTCACCTTACCAGGTCAGAGGAGGCACGCCAATGTTAGATTACTTGGTTATCACCTCTGATTTAGTTTCCTAGCTTTTTCTTGTTGCCATTTTCTGTGATTCTCTGGGTTTGAGCAGACTTGCCTCACTTTGCTTGACCTAACTAAGTATTGGTGTACTAAGGAAGCTGGCCAGCAGACAAGGAAGGTCCCAATAATAACAAATCAAGGTCTGCTAATGTTTCATCCCATCAAAGAAAGGAAACATCATTCTCAGAATCCAATAAATTACAATTCATTACATTTTTTTTGTTCTGCTAAAATGATTTACCTGGTGATCTTTCAAATCTTCTTCAAGTGCTTCATTGTTTCTCTTCAGATCTGATTCAAGTTGCTCTTGTTGCTCCTTCAAAAGAGATTATACTAATCAGATTATTTTTCATTTATTTTAGAATATCATAGAAAGTAACCATCACTAGTTTTAAATAAACTGGAAATCCCAACCCCACCATCCTCAACAAGTTTATTAAACGTTCAGGTGACCCAAGCTTGGGAGATATCAGAGAAAAAAAAATGATAATAAATTTCAACATGCCGGTTCCTTTGTTTTCATTGGAGGAAAAAATGCCATCCAAGGTGTCAGAGACTTACTCTCTTCTCTCTATTGGGGACACATGCTCTGCAGGTGCATGGTCAAGTTTGGATTCTAGGGCTTTAAGGATCTGTGCAAGGAGCTCCAATTTGTAATTAAAGGGCATAAATGGGGAGATTATTGCTAACAATGTTACTATATATTGTATCTTACAGTTATCATGTTCTTTAGAAGGACGTAGGTCTGGGGATTTATTCTGACGGAATATAGGCTGATGGATGGACAAATGTCTTTTTTCGGCTTTTCAAACTATGTTACTATTTTAAGCCCTTAATGACCACCAGTGCGTCTATTTACTGACTTGTGATATAGGAGAAGAGACTCCCCCGAAGGGTGAAAATCAGCTGCAAACTATAGCTGACACCTTCCTACATCAGCTACGATCGGTGTTGGCAGTGACCGTGGCCATTTAACTCACTTGTTGGCGCTGTCAATACTGACAGTGGAATCTAAATGGTTAACAGAGCATAATGGCTCCCTCTTTAACCACATTGGCACCCTGAGATCCTAAATGTGTGGTCTTCTGAAGATTGACAGTTCAGACCATTGGCATGACTGAGCTGCAGTCTGAACTGTACGGTGTCTGATGCTGGTGCTGCCAATACAGGCCACTAGGCATCTGCAGCATCGGAGGCGCACAGTGGGGCTGAAGCCAACTGGGTCCTCTGCGCTGCTGCTGATGGTCAAAAAGAAAATCCCAGGAAACAAGAAGAATTATTGCAGTTTATTATCTTTGACATCATCTGACTTCATCAGGAAAAACCACACACTAGCTAGTTAGTGTATGCTAGTGTGTGCGCTTTCCTGATGAAGAAGTCAGATGTGCACAGCTGCATAGGAATTCAGATGAGCCCAGCCCCATAGAATAAAAATGGATACAAGTGTTTCACACTAGCGTTTCACAGACCTGCGTCGGTCTGCGCATGGCCGCCGCTAAGCTCCGCCCCCGGCTGCGCCTCCTCCCGGCCGCTCCGCCTATGGGCGCATAATGCTGCATGCGACCTGCGTACCCTATCTTTAGCATTGGGTATGCAGGCCGTGCACAGTCCGACGCAGGTCTGTGAAATGCTAGTGTGAAACTAGCCTTATCTGTCAAAACCTTGGATAGCATTCATTTGATTTAAAAAGTTGTGTGAGCGAGCCCTAAAGTTAATTGGAAGGACTCAGGGGCTCTGTATAGAATTTGCATGAAAATAATAAATGTATGAATATGAATTTTTTATATAAATTTATCTCTCCCTATCTTATATCAGCTTTAAGAGAGATGTCTATTGTGCTTCGAAAATCGTTTTGGTGTCCTCAGTTCAGCATCTTCACCTCTTAGCTAAAGTAGAGAGCGGCTACAAAGCGCACTTCTTACGCCGAGAACCTGTCCTGTCTAGTCCTGAATTACACAGGCACCCGATTATATGAACGGACATGGTATAATTCTTATTTTCCCCTTTGGTGGCTCATCAGAGAAATAGAAACATAAAAAGGGTTGTCCTATAAGGAACATTTATCACCTATCAAGAGGATGAATGTATTATTGATATAGGTCTGGCTTTTGAGACCCTTCTCCCAACTGATCTTGAGAAAGGAGGGCCAAAAGTCACCTCTGTGTATTAAACATTACTGAACATGTGCTCCACTAACTGTCTAGAACACAGTTACTGTACAATTAACAAAGAAGTGGTCGCACTCAGTAACATTTTATTCACACAGCGGACATCAGGACCCAAGTTCTCGAACTGGTGGGACCCAAGCAGTCAAACTTGCAGCTATCATACATTTACCACCTACCCTGTGAATAGCCAACGTATGATATTTATATGACAACCCCCTTAAGGTTCCCATACAATTTTGATGGGACAACTGACCATGCACATGTGCAATTGCTTGTCCCAACTCTCCCCATACAACAGATGTAAAAGAAAAAAAGGGTGAGGATGATAGATTTAAACATGGCCAATCCTTTGGCGATAAGCCACTGCTAGATGTGCCTGGCAGTGATTTTTTATAAAGGTCGTCAATCTCTGGAGAAATTTTCGGCAAACAGTGCAGCTTCCCGAATGCTAACCATGTGTATACCATACATTGCTAGTATTCGGTGCTGCTTGCCGGTTAGAATTGTTGACATATGACAGCAAGTATGCAAACCGGCAATCTTCACTGCTTACCGAAAGTTCCCCAGGGCTGGACAACCCTTTGGGGACTCATTCACATGCAGATGAACACAGCTATATAAAGAGTATGCCACTAGGTTTTCCCAAAGATTACAGCTGATCGCTGGGGGTCCCAGCAGGGGACAATTTATGGCTGTCAAGTGAACTTCCTACCAAGTGACTAAAAGGTTTCTATCTAAGCATTTACATAACCGGTAAAAACATTTTATAGTCAAATATAGAATTACACAACATTATAAAAATTCCAGGAATCAGTATACCGTGTGTTCTCTAAGGCTCAAGGCCATTTTCTGAGCATTCATACCAGCTTGTTCTGACTCACTTGCTGAAGGGTATTAAGCCTTAACAGCTCTTTCTCAAACTCCTTCTTCCAATGTTCTCGCTTTTCATCTCGTTCTTTGATTTCTTTCTCTAGGACAGCTTTGTGAGCGCTGAGTGCCGCGCTATTCACTTCTTTATGCTTCTCTTGCTCTTTTTCCCAGTGCTGAAGCTTCTGTCTACAGCTTTCTTCAACCTCAATGTAAGAAAGGTTTATAACCTCATCAATGCCATCTACAATGAAACACAATGGGAGAGGTCAACACCCACAACCATCTCCGTTATAGGCTGCATTCTACCACCAGCAAGTAAAATAAATTAGAAAAGCTAAATCTGAACATATAGGCACACACACCGGTTACAGATCACAACCCATCTCTTGTGAAAATTACTCACAAAAATTAGAGCTTTTTACAGATGTAGATATTGATGGTGTTGGTTTAGATTGAGGAATGTTTTTTACTCCTAAACCGCCATCATAAAATTACATTTACCTATTGCTGTACTCCAAACTTCTTCATATCCCGCAGCCACGAAAACATTTTACAATTTTTAAAATAAACTTTGAATGTGCCGCTCACTTTATACAAATGAGCCGGGACTTGTTTGGCAAGGCGTCGTTTCCTCCAAACTGGATCCTCTAATCCAGGGGTGGGCGATGAATTCACCCGAGGGGCCACATGAGAGACCATGACTGTTGTGGAGGGCCAAACCAATAGCTTGAAATTAATTCTACTCAACATTAATTTGTTAATATTAATTGCGTCACTTAACATTGAGCAGAATTAAGTATGCTGACAGCCCCCTATACATCTTTGAACCCCCCCACAGCCCCTTATATATAGCATGAGCCTCACACAGCCTACTACATAAGCGGCATGAGCCCTACACAGCCTCCCTATATATGGCGAAACC
>VIAB01001595.1:45942-56723 GCA_009801035.1 Oophaga pumilio | reverse complement strand
CCCACACTACAGAGGAGAAAACGAGTGACGCTATTGTTATATATAGTTATACTGTCTCACTTCATAATGGTATCTTTTCCTTCTTGTGATACTTACCTTTCCCATTTAAATTCCCTTCTTTCATCTCACTTGAAGCGCCGTTGTGTGTGTATATATGTATAAAGTTTTTATTATTGTTGGTGTACACCTAATTGTTAAATATATTGCTTAGTAACGGAGCTATGGTCTGTAATGGAAACTAAATCTTGATATTGCAGACTACACTCGTTATTGATCTAAGCCAAGTTATTGGTATACAGTCTATAGGAGACCTACTTTTTTTGCCCAAAGGGAATAATAATATTCTTGCTGCTCTAATAAGAGCTTTCTTTTTGTTGTTTTTTTCATAGGATGCAGAAAATATAATAGTCGTGCCTTATTTAGCGATCTTCTTAAACTCTTAACTTATTGCATTAAGTGTATTGTCTTGAAATGTTAGAGTCCTTGGTGGAAAAATTTGCAGGTTCTTTTCCACAGCTTATTATACTATGTAAGGGGACGTTAATCTGGTAATTACCCGGGAATTGGACAGATTTGGGGTCAATCCATCTCTGATTCCAAAGAACATACAAGCAACTTTGAGCCAATTCCTGAAAGAAGTAGGTTGGTTTGATACCTGGCGCGGTCACAACCCGGTCATAAAGGTGTTTACTTGATTCTTTCCTGGGAAAAACTCTCTGTCCCGTACTGATTTCATATGTGGAAACCCGAAAGCATGCTCCATCTGACTAGAGCCACATCAGATCACTCCCCCATACTAGCACAATTTCATTTAGAATATGCTGTTACACAGAGGCCTATACGCAAAATAATTCCCTTCTATCATAATTTGGACCTCATGACTGAATTCCAGATCAAAATAATGTCTTTATGCTAGAGAATGACTTAAGTGAGGATCCTCCTCTTTTTGAGATGCATTTAAGTGTTATTTGAGGGGTTGCTGTCAATCCTCTATCTCTTTTATTAAAAGAGAATCAGCTAAGAAGGAATCTGACCTAGTTCATTTTTTCACAAGAATTTGGCAAAATTATGAAATGTCCTATAAATGTCTGTTCTATTCCTGATCTAAGGATCTAGGCTTTTAGTTGAGATTAATCTGATTGTTCAAGACCATGTGTTTTGCACTTTTTCCCACCTACAAGCTAGTTGTGGTGATTCTGATGATTTATTCTTGTACTGATGGTGGTTCTTGCGATGTATTCCAGTACTGATGCTGGTTTTTGTGATTAATTTCTCTATTGTTCATGGTTCTAATGATGTATTCTTCTACTGATGATGGGTCTGGTATTGTGTTCTGTACTGATCGTAGTTCAGGCAATGTATTCCTGTACTGATGTTGGTTCTAGCAAAATATTCCTGTACTTGTGGTGGTTCTTGCAAAGTACTCCTATACAGATGGTGGTTACGGCAATTTATTCTTGCACTGATGGTGGTTCTGGAGATGTATACTGTGCGGATAGTGGTTCTGGTGATGCATTCCTGTGCTCATGCAGGTTCTGGCGAATTATTCCTGTACTGATGCTGGTTCTGGCGATGTATATCTGTATTGTGCATGGTTTTGGTGATGTATTCCCTTAACGTGGTGAGGGAGGAGCACCCTGTATATTTATGGAGAACTGGATAAAATCCACCTTTTCTGATGCTAAACTGTCAACAGCATTCGCCATAGAGAGAGCCCACCGAGTCCCAGCCCATTCTCCCCCGCCACCTTGATCAAACGCACAAAATGATGCTAACATCTTGGATCAGAGGTGATGTTAACTTTTTCTGCATTTGGTCCTGTGCTTACACTGCTGGGATGAAGAGGAAAAACTGGGTTTCCATCTACATGGATAATAACTCGCTGGATATCAATATGGGGCTTTGACTTTCTAATCTTCTGTTCCCTATACTATCTACATGCTGGAGCAAATCCACTGCCTGTTTCATTCCATTTGTCTGGTTTCATACCCACACTACAGAGGAGAAAACGAGTGACGTTATTGTTATATATAGTTATACTGTCTTGTGGTGTATTTCCGTATTTTTGTTGCTTCTGGTGCTGTATTCTTGTACTGTTATTAGTTCTGATCCTGTACACATGTAGCCACCCATATCTTGACAGGTAACGTGATACAGAGCTATTTTACTAATGTGCCATCTGACAAGTTAAAGGTAATCTATCACCCCCTGGTAAGTTTTTACCTATTTATATGGGTATACAGGTAATAGAATAGTTAAAATAGTCATACCTGTATGCCCATATCTGTGGTCTTGATTTGCAGAAATCATCTTTTATTCTGTTGTGGTAATGAGTTATTCCAGGCTCTGGGGCATGCAGTGCCTGGAAAAAAAATGGGCCTCTTGTCTTCATTTGCATACCATCCCTCTCCCATCAGCGTCACAGTGCTCTGTGACGTGTATTGCTGGCCCCGTAATCTTGTGCCTCTGCCCTGCAATAGTGCAATTATACTTACCTTTTCTGGCATGCTATGGGCATTTGGCATCATTGTTCTTCTGCACAGGCGAATTACTGCTACTGAAGTATAATTGCGCGATTGCATGGCGATTATATTATTAGGTAAAAACGTCACATGGGGTGACAAATTCACTTGAAGGATTACTACATCTGTGTTTATTTTAGGAGCATTAATTAAAAAACGAAGTACTGTAGCATGCCAAATCCTTAGGTTAGTTCACACTAGGCATTTTTTTCAGCATTTTTTTTCCATAGCAAAACCTGATCTCTTTTTTTACAGGAAAGAAGCTGTTGAAAAAAAAAATTTTTTTCCTTGTTTTTTCTTGCTGCGGTTTTGGCATGCTAGATTTGTCTCTGGTGCATGTTGATAAAGTCTAGTGTTCAAAAAAAAAGTCTTATTCTATAAAATCAGATTTTGGCACAAAAAAACAGCAAAACCTGGTGTATTTTTGGTGCGTTTTTTCATCACTCATTAATTTCAATGGGTGAAAAACGTTGAACAAATGCTAAAAGAAGTGACATGCTCCATTGTGCAAAAAAACATTCAGAGCACAAAATCCTGAAGATAAAGAAACAAGCTGTGTGCATGAGATTTCAGAAATCTATTAGACTTTGCTAGTACTGTTAAATGCAGTTAAAAATTTTCGTAAAAAAAAGATACAAAAACGAAGAGTGTGTAATATACTCTATCACTTCCAGGATTTGGCTAGCTGTTTGCACCGGTCATCACATGAAAAGCAATTTTCATACAAGCTGTCATGTGCCGACTAGCTTCTCTTCCTTCTTCTCTAAGTAAAACAGGGGATGTAGTTTTTCACTGAACACTGAGAGAATCATGAAGAAAAGCTAGTTGGCATGTGGCTGCAAATATGCATATCACATATGTGTGATCACTTGGCACTGCTCAAACCACTTAGGCTGTGAATAGGAGCAAGTGCCAAACTGAATTTTTGCACTAGGTGCAGGAAAACCTAGATTCTCTTCTGCCCAGCCAAATCGTACCTCTTACTTTGCACTGGTGAGGGGTAAACACCCCAAAACACGTGTCTGCAAATGAAGTGTTTGCTGTGGCAAATTACTTACATGCAAAGCTTGGTAAAAATCATTGTTGACTTTTAAGATTGCTACATCCAATTGGTTGCGCTAAAGTACTCTTCCTCACTTACATCTAGGTCATTATTATTCGTACTAAATAAGAAATATACAAGAACATGACCACAGGGGTCTTGAAAACCCATACATTTGGCAAGTATCTTCAGAAGAAATCTGTGCATAACATACCCGTCTCCTAAAGGTCTCTGGTTCTTCATTGTGCTCAGACGCCAGTTGAGCTAAATATTTAATATCATCACTGGGTTGATGTTTAGATTGTACTGTGCCGAAGAAAAAGGATAACACAACATGACAAATATTCATATAGCCAAAATAGCAAATATATAATATACAAAAATAGGCATAAATGTACAGTATATGTGGTCAAATAGTATTCAGTAAAATATCTTTACTCCAGCTTCAACTGGAAGTAAAAGTTGCTGAATTGGCCCATATTATGGACTACTGGATGACCATAGTTAAGTAGAGAATATATAAAAGTTGCTTAAAAAAATCAGCATATGCAATAGAAACATGTAATATGTAGTCACCGAGATCTTAGATGAGGGTCTGACTTAGCACAAACAGACCTATACAGCCATGTAATTCAGAGCTAGGAAGTATGCCCAAAAATTAGAATGTCCATGGTCAATTTGATCTTATTTGCAATCATTGTGAATCATTCATTTATAGAATAACTGTTGTTTTTATTTAATAAATCAAGAGAACACATGAAAACCAGCAACTGTGTAATGTATCTTATCAGAGAGATCTGCTTCTATCTCCTCCTGAACAGATCATTCATTCTCAAATTTCTCAGTTCTCAAGTAAAATCAGCCTTCAGTGAATACAGACTTTCCCATTACTGAGATAGGACACTTGGTACTTATAATAAAGTTCTGGCTGGTACTTCTAAACTGTGACTTGCAGCAGATTTTTTGTGTCTAGCTCCTCCCTCTCTATAGAATTTTTTAAGCACCAACTGCCATCTCCTATCTCAGTAATGTGAACGTCTGTCTTCACTGAATGCAGAATTTGTTCATTAGGGGCGTGCTGGTGGATCAGTGATTAGCACTGCAGCCTTGCAGCGCTGGAGTCCTTGGTTCAAATCCCACCAAGGACAACATGACAACATCAGCAAGGAGTTTATATGTTCTCCCTGTGTCTGCATGGGTTTTCTCCGGGGTCTCCGGTTTCCTCCCACATTCCAAAGACATACTGATAAGGAATTTACTGTTGATTGTGAGCCCCAATGGGGACAGTGATGATAATGTGTTCAAACTGTAAACGCTGCGGAATATGTTGGCGCTATACAAAAAAGAAAAAGATTACGGTAATTAAGAGTGAAAGATCAATCGAGGAAGTGAATGATGCAAATTTATCCGATAAAGATATATTACAAAGTTTCTAATTTTCATGAGTATTATCGATTTATAAAATAAAAGTTAAAATAGCAGTTACTCTTACTTATGTCTGGTCTTAAATTACTTGTGAATAGTCACACTGAGCATGTGTTGTGAAGCTTCTCCAGTGCAGGCGGCGATATGCATACTCCCAGCCACATTCCGACTACACTGTTTCTGACCTCGCTCAATACACTTATGGCCAAGAATATGCATATGACATGCCTGCAATCACATGACCACCCTTCCCAGTGCAGAAAAAACCTCACAGTGCGCAGTATGTGCAATGTCAGGATTCATAAGTCTGCAGTGACATGGCGTGCCTGCAGACTCGTAGTTTAAGACCAGATAACCCCTTTAAAAAAAATATTTTGAAACTCTGATAAATTTTGGAAACCCCACTACTGTGATGGTAGTAGGGCAATATACTCGCTGTTTATAACGTAGCCCGCAGCTCACCTGCCACATATACTTTGTTTAGGTCCTCGTAATGATTTGGCGCTCATGAGGCCATCACAATTTTGAGACAGCCAATCCCATCACGACATCCACAATCTTTTTAAAAAAACGCAGTGTCCACATGGGCCTACAAGAGAGCAGGTTACTAATGGCCCTCATACAGTGGCAGTTATAGACCCCAATATGCGGAAAAATCCCCACACTGTACATGGAAAGATACCGCTTATACATGTGAGTGACCGGCCTACAGCCAGGACCAAGAGGAGAAAGTACCACACATCATCCAAATACCTGGAAAATATCCGCCGGCCCAGGGGTCTGCCCTATCCAAGTCTTGTACAATCACTTTCTCAGCATCTTCACTCCTTTGCTTGACAAATTGTAAAAATGAAAGAACAGATTCCGGTAATTCCTCCTCAGGCTGCAAAGAAAAAACACTCTGTGACCGCAGATACAAGCAAACAGCCTCACGATTAAAGGGTTATTCTCATGTTCCTTTATGGGTCAGGTTGAAAATGCTTGTTAAAAAAGGAACTTTATAACTAACTTTTCAACAATGGAGGGTGTGAGGGATGGAGTTCAAGTCTCTCCCCTTCAGAAATGTGCCCCCACCCTTGCATTCCCCAAGGCCATAAAAAGTCATGCAGTGTTTATCTTTAATTAAAAACAAAGAACAAATCCTTTGAAGCTCATAACACAAAGGTGCGAAATCCCCTGCAAGCTACAGGCAAACTGAAGTCTTTTGCCTGACTTGAAACACAGGGATATACCTTGTCGTACTACAAGGAACAGCAAGGCTATGAGGTATTTAATCTGGAAAATGACCTATAATAACAGAATGCAATATCTCTGAGCCTAGCCGAGCACATCATCCAAATTGGCGTTCCTTCCCCCACACGCCCGTGCCCGGCAGCCAATTGTAGCACTCTGTGCTATGGAGTTATAAAGCTCCGCCACCAGGAATTACATACTGTAGGCAAATTTGGACTTTATGCGCTGGTAAAATCCAGCCAAATCCAGTGGCACTGCTGCCATTCCATTCCATTCAGAGCTTCGGGCGGAAAGTTGTGGGTCATTCACGGTTCTGGACTGGAAATCATACTCTGAGATGGGAAGAGAGGCTGCACAAGCCCAGGGGTGGGTGCAGAGTGTGGGAGGAGCAGCCAAGGAGATAAGTGTCAGCTCCTCAACTGGAGCTCAGTTTTCTTCTGGCTGGAGGACCCGTTATCAGACAGAGCCAGGAACTAAGTAACTAAGATTTGGACCTGTGATCCATCAGCGCCTGTGGTCACATGCTACATAACACAGTAATTGCAACCTATCTATACCCTAGCCTTTGTACTACACTCCTGACTGCATACCTGTATATTGTTCTGTAAATATATTCTTGTATATTTCTAGTGCACCTTTTAGGTGATTAAATATAAAATTAATCTTGGGCTGCTCTTTTATCTCGATTTACGAATCCCCACATCCGCATGCTCGGTTGTTTATATGATACACTACCGGATTGGTTCCTGACCAGATCTAAGCCTGTTGTCGGATGGGGCTTATTTCAAACGAGGAACTGGTGGCAGAATACCGTATTGTTTTAGTGAGGAGGTTTTTGTATATATTTCCCCCCTCACTGGGAGCGCCTCACTAACTCGTACCTATGAGGGAAGCCTTTCCGCGACTATTTGCCTTCGGTGCAGTTCCCTGACTGACCTGGGGCAAGTGGTGGCGCCAGAAAGCCGACCCCCTGCTAGGTCCTTCTCTCCCCTCTCCCCGAGGTGAGTGAAGTCGAGCCCTACCTTCACCTGTGAAATCCCTCACAGAGGGATTTGTAATTCAACGGATTGCTGCTGAATTCACCACTGCAGTCTATCAGAGGAGGCTGGAGATGCACAGTAGGCAAAAGAGGTGACCGCTCCCGATCCTGGCCACCATCACTGGCATTAGTGTGCTCTGCTGCTGATGAGGCAAAGCTACAGTACCTCTTGTAACAAGTGGGAGTACAGTGAGCAGAAAGCCAAGAGGTTATGGAGTGTACCGTCCGTGTGTACGTTTCTACCATTAGTGTACGATCTCGGCACCCGTTTCTACTATGTGTGTCATCAGTGTACGGTCTGTGTGTTCATTTCTACAATCAGTGTGTCATCAGGATTAATTCACAGAAAAAACTGGCGTGGGCTCCCGAGCAATTATCTCCGCCAGAGAGGGCAAGCCAGTGACTGAGGGCAGAAATTAATAGCCTAGAGAGGGGCCATTGTTTTTGGCCCCCCTGGCTAAAAAAATCTGCCCCCAGCCACCCCAGAAAAGGCGCATCTGTAAAATTCGCCTATTCCGGCACTTACCCTCTCTCTTCCCATTGCCCTGTAGCAGTGGCATATGGGGTAATAAGGGGTTAATGTCACCATGCTATTGTAAGTTGACATTAAGCCTGGTTAATAATGGAGAAATGTCAATAAGACAGCTATTCATTATTAATCCACTAGTCTGAAAGGGTTAAAAAACACACACACAATGAGAATAAAGACTTTTAATGAAATAAATAAACACACATTTTTTCCATCTTTATTACACTCCCAATCCATTCGAAGCCATCGTACTCCTGGAAAAAAGACAAAATTAAAAAACAACATTATACCCATACCTGTCCGCCGTACAGTCAAGTCCCACGATGCAATCCATCTGAAGGGGTTAAATAGTTTACAACCGGGACCGGTACTAATGCGACAGGCCCGGCTGTAAACCAAGGTGGAATGAAGGAAAAGCTGCTTGCGCAGCCTCCACGCCTGCAAGGACAAGAACTGATTAGCGTGGGAAAGTTTCTGAACATTTTCCCACACTGTCAGTTGACCGCGGGTCAGTTAGGAAGTCTGCGCAGCCTCAGTAACTACCGCTGACGTATATACACTGCTCAAAAAAATAAAGGGAACACTCAAATACACATCTTACATCTGAAAGAATGAAATATTCTCATTGAATACTTTGTTCTGTACAAAGTTAAATGTGCTGACAACAAAATCACACGAAAATCATCAATGGAAATCAAATTTATTAACCAATGGAGGTCTGGATTTGGAGTCACCCACAAAATTAAAGTAGAATGTAATGTCCTTAAAACAAGTCAAAATGATGCTCAGTAGTGTGTGTGGCCTCCACGTGCCTGTATGACCTCCCTGTGAAGGTATGACCTCCCTACAACACCAGGGCATGCTCCTGAGAAGGCGGCGGATGGTCTCCTGAGGGATCTCCTCCCAGATCTGAACTAAAGCATCTGACAACTCGTGGACAGTCTGTGGTGCAATGTGACGTTGGTGGATGGAGTGAGACATGATGTCCCAGATGTGCTCAATCGGATTCAGGTCTGGGGAACGGGTGGGCCAGTCCATAGCTTCAATGCCTTCATCTTGCAGGAACTGCTGACACACTCCAGCTATATGAGGTCTGGCATTGTCCTGCATTAGGAGGAACCCAGGGCCAACCGCACCAGCATATGGTCTCACAAAGGGTCGGAGGATCTCATCTCGGTACCTAATGGCAGTCAGGCTACCTCTGGCGAGCATATGGAGGGCTGTGTGGCCCTCTAAAGACATGCCACCCCACACTATTTCTGACCCACTGCCAAACAGGTCATGCTGAAGGATGTTGCAGGCAGCAGATCGCTCTCCACGGCGTCTCCAGACTCTGTCACATGTGCTCAGTGTGAACCTGCTTTCATCTGTGAAGAGCACAGGGCGCCAGTGGCAAATTTTCCAATCCTGGTGTTCTGTGGCAAATGCCAAGCTTCTTGCATGGCGTTGGGCTGTGAGCACAACCCCCATATGTGGACAGTGGGCACTCAGACCATCCTCATGGAGTCGGTTTCTAACCGTTTGTGCAGACACATGCACATTTGTGGCCATCTGGAGGTCATTTTGTAGGGCTCTAGCAGTGCTCCTCCTGTTCCTCCTTGCACAAAGGCGGATGTAGTGTTCCTGATGCTTGGCTGTTGCCCTCCTACGGCCCCCTCCACATCTCCTGGTGTACTGGCCTGTCTCCTGGTAGCGCCTCCAGCCTCTGGACACTACGCTGACAGACACAGCAAACCTTCTTGCTACAGCTTGCATTGATGTGTCATCCTGGATGAGCTGCACTAACTGAGCCACCTGTGTGGGTTGTAGAGTCCGTCTTATGCTACCACGAGTGTGAAAGCACAACCAACATTCAAAAGTGACCAAATCATCAGCCAGAAAGCATTGGTACTGAGATGTGGTCTGTGGTCCCCACCTGCAGAACCCCTCCTTTATTAAGTGTGTCTTCATAATTGCCAATAATTTCCATCTGTAGTCTATTCCAGTTGCACAACAGTATGTGAAATTGATTGTCAATCAGTGTGGCTTACTAAGTGGACAGTCTGATTTCACAGAAGTTTGATATACTTATATTCTGTTGTTTAAGTGTTCCTTTTAATTTTTTGAGCAGTGTATATTGAGGATTATTTGTTTTTTAAACGGTGTATAGCTTTTTTTACAATGCTATTTTAACATGAGTTTTTACAGAGAACAGCTCTATGTAAAACCTCATGTTAAATCGCATTGCATACGGATTGCATACGCACATCATACGCATGTCATAAGGACGTTCCGTGGAAAAATCGCACGGAAATCGCATGAAACTCGCATCACACTCGCATAGTACTCGTCCATTTTTTCGGTCCAGAAATCGGACCATTTTTTTTCTTGCAAATGGGTATGAGCCCTAAGTGTGTCATCAGCCGTGGGTCCATGTGTCTGATTTTACTGTCAGAGTCATCAATGTTTTTCACAGATGGATAAATAAATTACAGAACTTCTCCTACCCTTTGCAATGTTAAACACATACAGCACACAGAATATAGACTGATGCCATCCGTGTGCTGTACGTGTCTTTCACGGAACCGTTTATTGTTCCTTCAATTGTGATACCAGAGGAAAACAGACTTGTCTTGTGAGTTTTTCATGGAAACGCAGTCTGTGAAAAAACACGGATATGTGACTAGAAACACAGATTATAATGGGTACGTGTTCTGTCTGTGAATAAAGCGAATACAACGTGTACATGCAACATGGACGCCTGAATGAGGCCTAACGCGCATGTACCATCCTCTAATCTTTATATAGTGGTCAGAGGATGAAGGTATTTATATCTAATAAAGCCGACACAAAATACACAAAGGAAGTAGCAATTTATGTTTCTCTGAGTATGATATATAGCGTTGACGGACTGCATTAACGCTACTGTCATTATGCGATCACGTTAGCGCAGCATCTCCATCTGAGCTAGCAGTGACGGACCCACGAACGCTGCAGACCGCGTCCGAGGGT
>VIAB01001594.1:141497-161331 GCA_009801035.1 Oophaga pumilio | reverse complement strand
CGAGATCGCTGTATGTGACGGGTGCTTTACTAACTTTAGTCATTTATAAGGATGAGACAATCGCTTGGACTCCTGTGGATGTATGAACTTCCCCAGTAAGTTGCCAAGTCAATAGATTTTCTCATCTGCATCAATATGTAAAAAAAAACACTGTGCACAGTCAATACAGAGATACGGCTTAGACATCACATCCACTAGAAGATTGAGGAGACGTTGTTGGTAACAACTCCTTCATGTTTCAAGTCAATGGGATAAAAAGTCAGAAAGTAATGCAAATTTCCTTCAGAATATTGAGGCTGAAAGACATTGCATGTTCTTAGGGCGAACCAAGAACAGATGTGCTCTTACAGCCTAAGTTGGGAGTTGTCTGCTTGGTTCTCAGAGGAGACTCACTGTCTGATGTAATACTCTCTGGAGGACACTTTCTGACTTGTCTGTAAGAAGCCTTAGTATAGCTGCTACTCTAAGGAGGCTAAGAGAACATTATCATTACATTTATAATGGTCAGCGGCCTCGGAACAGAACAAAAGCCACAGATAAAATGGGGATTGCACAAAATGCACTGTGGGAGCCATAGCAAAGGTCAAATATCTCACCAATATATTTTGAAGAAAGATATATAATTCTAAGTTTTGACTACAAGGCTGGCCATACACATTGGATGATTGTAGCCAAACTATGCTTCGGCGATTGTTTTTGCGGCAGCCATCTCAGCCAATACACAGGAGCACTCGCTCAGCCGACGCTACAAATAACATCATCATCTCTGCACTCCGGGTATTCTGACACCGCTCTGTTGCTAGCTCATTACAACTGATCTGAACAGGCAACAGAGGCGCTCTGTCATTGTGCACATCGCACAGGGACTAGCCCAACCTCTGAAATGAGCGTCACTGATAAAACTTAATTTCAGGGAGGGGAAAAGGCTGCGGCGGTGACTGACGACGCTTTTTTTGAGTATCCCAGCATGCACTGGGATTCTCAACCGAAGCATCGTCAAAAAGGAAGTATAAAAAAAATAAAGAAAAGCAATTAGATAGTGTAGTTATAGTTATCTCTTTCTTCATGTGTCATTTCTTATTACTGTGAATACCGTAGCTTAATTTATAGACATCTATGTTTGATTTCTTTGTCTATGTGGATTGGATGGGTTGTTACTGACATCTGGTTAAAATTTTATGTCAATAACACCTTTAGAAATATACAGTCATGGCCGAAAGTGTTGGTACATTTGAAATTGTTCCAGAAAATGATGTATTTCTCCAAAAAAGTTATTGCAATTACACGTTTTGTTGTACACGTTTATTTCCTTTGTGTGTATTGGAACGACACAAAAAACTGAGAAAAAAAAAGATAAATTGGACATAATTTCACAAACAAAAAATGTTCCGGACAAAATTGTTTGCACCCTCAACTTAGTATTTGGCTATGTAGCGCTCCGGCCGGCGGGTCCCATCTCCAAGGTACAGGGAGACCGGGTCCCGTCTGCCCGCAGGCATTCCCCTGGTCCCCGCAATCCTTCTCACCCAGTCCACGCTCCCGTGACGTCCCCTCAGGCTGTGGCGTCTGCCCGACATGTCTTCTCCGCTCCCTCACTTCCTGGTTGTGGGGGAGTGAGCATAGGGCGCTCGCGCCGCTGTCAAGTCATTTAAAGGGCCAGCACACCCTTTTTCTTGAATCTCCTCTCAGCCAATCGCTGAGAGATCTGTGTATATTTAAGGTCCTCACTTCCTTTGGGAGTTGCCTGGGCAATTTTGTGCTTTGTTCTCAGTTGCCGTCCTCAGGTCTCAGACCAGCGCCTGCTTGTGCCGCTCTTGTCTTGCCATGTATTAACACTCAGTGTTTTCTCTTAGTGCCGAGTCCTGCCCACCTACCATGTGCCCGTGGACTCTGTCGTATCCTCTGGACCATCTGGTTCTCCTCCGGTTCCCTGGACCTCTCACTTCCTTCCCCTGTGTGTCACCATTCCTCTCGGGTCTAACCCTCTGGTCTTGGAACTGTTTCATTCAAGCTTCCTAGGCTGTGTCGGGACAATCCCTGTTAAGGGGTTCGCTCGCCGGTACTCCCTTGGAGGAATTCGGTGTTTTGGTCCAGGGAGTTTTCCCTGTGGGTTCTCCTGCTTGCTATCCCAAATAAAGCCTTGCAATTTATCTTACGTCCTTGTCCGGCTGGTTCCTAGGGTTCAGCTTCCACAGAATCCTTTGTGGTCCAGTGGGTTCACTAACCTCATTCTGCTTGCCTTGGCATGACAGATTGCACACCTTTTGGAATAAATAACTGGAATCAATCGCTTCCTATAATGATCAACAAGTTTTTACACTTCTCTGCACACAGTCAAGCCACCCAGTGTCAGAGGCAGCAAAACAACCCCAAAATATTTTTGAACCTCCACCATATTTGACTGTAGGTACTGTGTTCTTTTCTTTGTAGACCTCATTCCATTTTCGGTGAAGAGTAGAATGATGTGCTTTACCCAAAAGCTCTTAGTCTCATCTGTCCGCAGAATACTTTCAAAGAAGAGTTTTGGCTTAATGACATACATTTTGGCAAACTGCACTCTTGCTTTTTTATGTTTCTGTGTCAGCAGTGGGATCCTCCTGGGTCTCCTACTATAGTGTTTAATTTTATTCAAATGTAGACGGATAGTTTGCGCTGGCACTGATGCACCCTGAGCCTGCAGGACAGCTTGAATTTCTTTGGGATTTGATTACGACTGCTTGTCCACCATCTGGACCACGTTTTAACAGATTTTCTGTGTCGTCCACGTCCAGGGAGGTTAGCTACAGTGCCATGGGATGTAAACGTCTTGATTATGTTGCGCACTGTGAAAAAATTAACATTAAAATCTCTGGTGATGGACTTGTAACTTGAGATTGCTAATATTGTTCAACAATTTTGGTTCTCAAGTTCTAAGACAATTCTCTTCTCCTCTTTCTGTTCTTCGTGCTTAGTGTGGCACATACAAACAGAATGCAAAGATTGAGTCAACTTCTCCCCTTTTTATCTGGTTTCAGGTGTGATTTTCATATTGCCCACACCTGTTACCTGCCACAGGTGAATTTGGATGAATATCACATGCTTGAAACATTTACCCACAATTTTGTAAAGGTTCTTACAATTTTGGAGGTTTTGTGTGAAATTATGTCCAATTTGCCTTTTTTCTCCCTGTTCATTTATGTTGTTCCAATACTCACCGAAGCAATAAACGTGTGTACAAAACGTTTAATTGCAATAATTTTCTGGGAGAAATACTTCATTATCTGGAATAATTTCAAGGGTGTCAGCAGTTTTGGCCATGACTGAATTTACTGAGAAAATTGGTGACATGTTCAATACTTATTTCCTATAACATAGGAATCGGCTGTGGATCTGACTGTATGATCCTATAACATAGGGACCTGGTGTGGATCTGACTGTACGATCCTTGATCAACAACATTGATTATATGTTCCTATAGTTAGTGAGATAATAATATAAGAACGTATTGTGGATCTGTCCAATTGGAGATTCAATAGTATGGGAATCTGCTGTGGATCTGTGTATGACTATATAGCAGAGATACTAAATAGGGATCATATAGTCTTCACATATCACTCTTATAAACTGTAAATCAATCAAGTAAATAAAAGATAGTGTGATCTATTCATCTTACTATGCACTAATACCCCTCATTAGTATCTTAAGAGCATTAAGTGGATTCAACTGTATGACCCTTGAAATTCTGGGTAAGCAGTTGTCTTAAAGGGATGAGTCCGTGCTAACTATGATAGACATTTAAGGTGGCAGGCCTGTGTCACTAGTTATAAATGTGAATACATTCCTATCAAAGCTAAGGAAAATAAGGGTAGTGCAATGATTAATTGGCTGTATATGCACTAGCACTTTTTTTGCCACTAGGAATCTCCGAGTAACATAATTAATACTCACACAACACACACAAGCACCCACACAAGTCCTGTAATTGTAAACTTGTGTTTCCTTTGAAATTAATAAATGTTAAGTCTTACTTTAGGATATTTAATAGGGATCTTTAGTTGCCTTAGGCAAATTGTGTTACCCTCTATGTTTGTCATCCAGTCATGGCCATTTCTCCTGCCAGTTCTCCGTAATTGCCACCACATCATATTCTGTGACTGACATAAGAGTCTCCAATTCATTCATTTTGTTTGCAGGACTTTTTGCATTTGCCAGTAGACATTTAATATTATTAGCATATCTATTACACCTTCTCACCTTCCTATGTACCTTGCATGTCCTGCACCCCAGTAATCCTCAATGACCCCAACTGTCTCACTCTCTATCTACTCTATCTATCCACTTTTTAGCACATCTACCCTCCCTCGCCACAGATCCTAGTTTAAAAGCTCGTCCATCCGTCTGACCATTTTTTTCCCTAAGCACTGCTGCACCTTCCTCATTAAGGTGCAACCTATCCCTACCATTGAGCCTGTAGCCAACAGAGAAGTTGGCCCAGTTCTCCATGAACCCAAACTTTGTAAGTCGCTTATTTATCTCCCTAAGCTTCTTCTGTCTTTCTAGTGATGCTCGTGGCACCGGCAGTATTTCTGCAAATACCACCTTGGAGGTCCTAGACTTCAGCTTCTCTCCTAGTTCCCTGCAATCGTTTTAAAGGACCTTCCAACCTCCCTCTAACTGTCATTGATACCGATGTGTACCATGACCGCTGGGTTTTCCCCAGCCCCACTCATCAAGCTGTCTATCCGATCCGCAATATGCCGAACCCCAGCACCCGGCAGACAACACACTGTTCAGCATTCACGGTCTTGGCGGCAGATGACCCTGTCTGTCCGCCTAATTAGAGTACCTACCACAAACATCTGTCTGGCCTTTGCTGCACTCCTATGTCTCTTCTTCGTACAGCAATTGTTTTTCTGGTTTCTAGGAGCAACGTGCTGCTGTAGTGATCCGAGTCCTGATCTTGCATTCCTAATATCAGCCAAACAGGCATAGTTACTAGGTTGTCCCAGATCAGGACTACCCTTACCCCTACCCCTTCTTGTAACATTTTCCCAGCTACGTACTTCTGAGTCCTGATCTTCCCCACCTCCACCCTCCTCCATATCACTGGCCCCAGCCAGCGCAAGCTCAGTGAGATCTAAACTCCTCTCCTGGTTTCCAATGCTTCTGAGTGTTGAAAGCTGCAAATTTAGATCCATTTCCTGGGCTTCCAAACATGTAACACGCTGACATCGAGCGCAGATATAATCATCCTCAAACGGCTGTTCAAGGCATGTCTACATCTCACAAGGCGCACACCGGGTAGCCATCGTCCATGGAGCACATATTCAATGGGGATAAACCGTACAGATAAAAGCAGAAAAACACCAAAATATACTCTTGTGATAAACTGTGATATTGTGTTTAACTGTGTATTTACCTGCCGCCCTACACTTAAAGACAGCCCTCTCTCCGCTCAGCAGCCCTCACTTAGAGTATATGGTACTTATAGTCCTTCAAGCAGTAAGCACAGGTGCAGCTAATAGAAGATGCTAGAAGCTTTTAACTCACAGACAGTTAACCACATGCACCAATCACAAGATCCCTTTTTTCCCTACAAGATTAAGCCCACCCACAAACACAGACAATTCACCAAATAAATAAAACTATTACACAGTTATCACAACTTTGATATTGTGTTTAACTATGTACTTACCTGCAGCCCTGCATTTAAAGACAGACCTCTCTCCACTCAGCAGCTCTCACTTGGCGTATATGGTATTTATAGTCCTTCAAGCAGCAAGCATAGTATGTTTGTATTTTCCGTTACCCCTGTTCGTATTACCTTGCTAAGTCTGGTTGGTGTATTATAGTACACTACTACTCCCCTCTTCACTGAGTGGGGGAAGGGTACCAACGGAGGGTGAATTCAGGAGTTAAGGCAAGGTATGCGGCCCCGGCGTCTTCACCATCAGAAGAAATCCGGGGAGCAGGGTGAGCTAGGGTGCCTCCTAGTGTCAAGGACAGGGAAGGAGACCCCTGGTCCCAGGACACCCGACAACAGAGTTGTGACATGCCTTCTCCAGAGTAGTTAGGCACAAGATAGTAATTTTATAGCTGGCATGGAAAAAAGCCAGGAGCAGGTTTAAACAATGAAAAGGACATAGTTCCAATAAGCAACAGCTGACATAAGCACCAATAGAAAAACTGAGCAGAGTTACAACAATAAACTCTTAACCCCTTCCATACCACTAGAAACCATAAACCTGTGTAACTCATGAATGGCCATGTAGATTTTAAAGAGGTCCTGTCTCGGCTAATTGCTGAGATCTTCTAATGCCAGATGCACTACAGGTTCCAGCAGAGTATGGCACATTTGTGACAGGCAGACTGTTTTTCTAAAATATCTTGTTCTGTTCCAATACCTAGACTTCCATGTTGTCCACAGATGGCCCAAGTGATCTTCAAAAAATTTTTCCAGGTCCACATTCTTCCAGCTAGCCAAAGTGTATGATTTGTTTCCAGGTTCTGGAGGATGCTGTGCACACATTTCAAAATGTCCTTAACCATCTTTTCAGCCTTCTGTTTTGAAGATACCCATTATTTTTTATATTTCTTTACTACATCCCCATGTTCTCAATAAATTCTGCTCTACTGTAACGTCAGTTCCTGCTTCCTTGACTGAACCTGACATGGAGTATCTGGAAAACAAGAAGGTTTACGGGACTGTTTTCTACTTGATAAACTAAAAAGGAAAAATGCTGATTTCACAAAAATGACATAAATGTTCCAATTTGCCTAAAGAAATTTCATGACACGCATCCTTTTTCTTCTTTGATAGACCCTTATAGGACAAGCCCTAAATTTAGGGGTACTGTACTGTACTGTACTGGCTCCAGTTGAGGGCTTTGTTTCGTTCCTCTATGGCTAGCTCCCTCTGTGCTAGTCAATGCTGAGTTACTATGCTAAAGCAGCAAGCACTTCTGATGTCATCATCCAAGGCCTTTTAAGATCGGCCCACCACCTGAGTATTCATGTTGAATTGCTCTTTGCTACCACGTGCTTCCTTGGAGTCCAGCCACATTAACCACTTGGCTCTGCTTATGCCAGATGTGTAAGTATCTGTTCAACTTCTCTATTCTGCTCTCCAGCAAACAGCTAACATGATCAAGCTCAGTCCTGGTAATTCTGCTGCCATCCGCACCGTCAATTCTGCAAATAAGGTACCTGATCGCAAACTCATCTCTGATATTGCTGCTGTTGTGCACACCTTTAAAGAATAACCGCCATTTTAATTTTAATTTCAAAAATCAAAAATATGCTTGAAAATAATCAATAATTGATGACAGTTGCTACTGATAAGATTCTATGTAGTTAGGAGGGGAAAGACAAGGGAGGCGCTTTGCTTCTATCTCCTTCGCTCTCCACTGTACATATCATCTTCTTTGTAGCAACTTTCATCTCCGATCTCAGTAATGGGAAAGTCTGTATTCACTGAAGACAGATTCTACCTGCGAATTGAGAATGATCAGTTCTGGCAGAGAAAAAAGCAGATTTCTGTAATAATATATATTACAAAATTGGTTATTTTCATGTATGTTATTGAATTATAAAGTATAAATTAAAACAATAGTTATTCTGTAACTCTGCTGTGTCGAGTTGCCTGATAACCAACTCATCTCATCTATTCCGATACTGATTCTATTTAAAATCTGCTTAGTCAAGTTACCTGATAAGTTCATTATTTCAGCTATCCACGGTGCTGCTTGCTATCTTGGGTCTTCCGCACCTTAAACTCTGCTGGGTTAACTTACCTGATAATTAACTTGTCCCTGCTATTCCTGATGTTGCTGCACCTTCAGCTCTGCTGTTCCTGAGTGTTACCACACTACTACAACAAGATAAGCTGCTTCCGTGCATACTTATAATATGTACATATGTAAAAATATCATTTAAATCCTAAATGGGTTGTCCACTACTAGATCATACCTTTCTTAAATACTATATAAAATAAAAACACCATATACTCACCTCTTGTACTGGCGCCTGAGGCTCATGTGATAGTGCTATGCCATGTGAGCTCAGCAGCCAATCAGAGGTGCTGTGCTCTCGCATCCTTCGAACATTGCTTGGATGTCCATGGGAAGTGAGAGCACCGCAGCCAATTAGCAGCCACTGATTGACTGCAAGGCTCGTTTGGAATACCAATGTCATGCAACCTTTGGAAAACTCGGTGACAACATTGCTGAAATGGTGCTCGGTGAGTATAAGGGATTTTTATTTTAAAAAATGTATCATATTTCCTTTACCAGCTCCTTCACATCCTCCCTTGGCATCACACACCGGGCATCTCCCTGCCCAGGCGTGACATTGTAGCTGTCCCACCATATTTTTCTAGATCCTAACATTGCTTGCATTGCTTGCAAAACAAATGCAGACTCTGTCTCTGGAGGTGACAGATCTGCGTTTTTTAGAAGTGCAGCAGCGACAGCAGCAGACTGAGGATCTTGTGATCGTGCCTGTTCATCAGACCCAGCCTGGACCCAAGGTGGCTCTCCTGGACCGGTTTTCTAGGGGGCGGGATAAATTTGTGGTGTTCAAGGAATTCTGTAAATTTTATTTCAGATAAACATACTACCCAAGCCCATTTTCCTGATCTTATAGTCACTGCACTATATGCAGATCAAGAAGTGTTTTCAAAAGTTTATAAAGCCAATGACTTTATTTTAAACAACTCTAAAATACATACAAATGCATACACAAAGGATTAGTAAAAATAAGGTGCCGCAAACAAAACATGTAAATAGCTGGAGCGGTAATAAATAAAAATACACAGGGAACTACATATGCAAGATAAGATACATGAAAAATCAGCAAGATAGTTTATGAAATGCAGTAATGAAACACAGACTGTTATGATAATCCTCAACACAGCTGCCACCCTATATCTGCACAAAATACATCCATGTATGTATAAGGAGACTGATCCACATTATCATCTACCCAGACACAAAATCTTGATCTGAATCATTGACTCAGCCTGCTTGCATTAACCTGCAGTGTTTAAGGTGCACGTGCAAAGAAAGATGCAATGCTAATGCTATGCAATGAGAGGAAAATTAAACAGTGATAGATCTATGTTCCTATATTGATCAGTTCACTCCAACATACTGTCATTGTGTCACTGCAACCTGCATTTTTAAGAAGGGTCCAATACCCCATATCATATACATATTACCTGGGTCTGCACTGCTTAAAGCGATGCGATGCCAAGTGACACGCTGAACCTCCTAACCCCGACGCGTGTTTTGCGAGTGCTTCTTCCTTGTGTCCTTGTTCCTCTGGAAGTGAGGAACAGTGGGTGGGGATTGTTGTTTCCGAACTTCAAGGGGATCCCCAATCCTGGGCCTTTTCTCTTTCGGCTGATCACAGTCTCTCCGGTCAGTAGATTAGTTTTTTTGCAGCCCGAGGCCTCATCTATGATGACCCTCACCAACTCTAAGTTATATAAGCTTCAGCAGGGATCAGCCAGCAGAAGATTTCAGTTTGGAGTTCCTAAGATGGGCCACTGACACTGGGTGGAATGATCCAGCCCTTAGTTACCATTTTTGTCAGGGTCTGTCAGAAAGGCTAAAGAACGCTTTGGTCCTGTATGAAATTTCTGAGTCCTTTGAGGCCGCTATGGTCTTAGCCATTCCGATTGACAGACGCCTCAGAGATAGACCTGCGATAACCCTCCCCCTACAGTACTCAAGCATAAAGACTGATGCCTTGTCTCAGAGTTTTCCTGGGGGAAGTAGTACTGAGTACTCTGTTCCTATTCTGAAAGAGGGAGTGATTGTTTCTGCCATATTCTGAGATCTTGTGGGTGAGGTTTTGCTGGCTCAGGAGGATGCTCCTGCTTCCTGTCCTTCAGGGAAATTATTTGTGTGTTATATTTACATTTAAAAACTTTAAAGTGCCATCACTCGATTCTTGCAGATCACCCAGGTAGCAAAACTACTTTGAATCTTAATTTTCTTAGTTTTTGGTGACCTATGCTGTATCAAAATGTTGTTGATATTGTCTACCTGCAATAGTTGTGTGCGTTCTAAGTTCCCCTATACTCGTCCATCCAGGTCTCTCCTACCATTAGGTATTTTTAATAGACCATGGACTTTTCTATTTGTGGATTTTATTACCGACCTTCCTCTGGAAAAATGGTCATTTTAGTGGTCGTTGATAGGTATAGCAAAATGTAACATTTTATTCCATTACCGGCTCTCCCGAATGCCAAAACATTGGCTCAGGTATTTATCAGTGAGATTGTGAAGCTTCACGGGTCTCAGATCAGGGGATCCAGTTTGTGTCTAAATTTTGGAGGGCTTTTTGTTCTCATCTGGGAATGCATCTATTTTTCTGCTTGGCTTTCCATCCTCAATCGATCAGTCAGACTGAGTGTATGAACCAAAGCCTAGATACATACCTTAGGTGTTTTGTTTTGGAGAACCACAAGGATTGGTCAACATACTTACCTTTGGCAGAGTTTGCGCTTAACAATCGTCACCATGAGTCCACTGGTAACTCACCATTCCTTGGTGCATACAGCTTCCACCCGCTTTTAGTAGGGAGAAGTCTTCGGGGGTTCCTGGGGAGGAAAGGTTTTCTTCGTCGCTCTCTTCCATATGGCAAGATGCAAATGTGTGGCTGATATTTTGTTATTGATAAAAAAAAATATGCCAGATCCTGACCTTTGTGTGAATGACTATGGGTGGTTGTCCACCAGGAACATTAAATTGAAAGTTCCTCCCTGGAAACTTGGTCCCAGGTTCACTGGTCCATATAAGATAACCGCCGTAATTAATCCTGTGACTTTTCTTCTTGAATTACCACAAGCTCTTAAGATCCACAATGTTTTCCATAGATCATTGCTCAAAAAAAGGTTATAGATAATGTGGGTATCCTCGTCAGAAGTTAATGCCAGTAGATTAATTCATTCTTTCCATGTAGCTCATCCGGATAAACCTGGTCCTGAGGGTCCTGAGGCCTCTTGTTAAAGGGGAAGGATACTATCATGAATGTGCTGCACTCTGCAGGGACCTGTAAGTGCGCTGGGATTAGAAGATTTTAGCAATTACTTGAGCACAGATCCTCTTTGAAATCTACATGGACATTCATGAGTTAAACAGGTTTATGGTTTCTTGTGTTGTGGAATGGATTAAGATTTCCTTGTTGTAATGCTGATCAGTTTTTCTATTGGCTCTTGTGTAAGCTGCTGCTTGTTGGAACTACGCCCCTTTCATTAAACCTGCTACTGGATTTCTGCCCTGCCAGCTATAGAATTACTATCCTGTGCCTGAAGAAGGTGTTTTTGGAGAAACTGTTGTGCTTCTTAGAAGCTTGTGGATTTCCATTTATTTGTGTGTTTTTCACCTGCCTGTCTCATTCTGTGTTGTCTTTATTGTAGTAGTAAGAGTGAGTAGTGTCTTGCTGTCCAGCACCGTAGCTAGAAAAAGGTGCACGGTCAGTCAGGGCACATGGTGGGAAAGACCCATCTAGGGGGATAGGGAGCTCAGGTATCAGCATAAGGTGAGTGTTGATGGGTCAACATCTTCCGCCTCTCCCTGTCATCAGGCATTTCCTTTACCAGCTCCCTCACCCCCTCCCCTTGTGTTGCACACTGGGCATCTCCTGCCCAGGCATGACACTGCCACAACCATGATGGCATTGAATCCTTGAGCATCAGGAAGGGCAGCAACAAAGTCCATAAAAATTTTAGCCCAAGGTTTTGTGGAATATGTAGAAACTAAATTGGAGCAAAAGGTACTTGACAAGAAGATTTGAACTTTGCGCAATGAAGACCTCTTGTTTCTATTTATTCCACTAATAGAAACCGGAAAACAGTTCATCAGTTCTGGGTGACTGGGGAGAGGAGGAAAATGGTCCCAAGTTAAAACCTTCCAACAAAGTGCTTTAAGGACGAGAGAATATTCTTTAGGTGGAGAAGTAGTAGAAGGAACAATCGGAGCAAGAATATATTCAGGTTCAATTACATGTAAGGGTGCATCTAGGGAGGCATTACATGGATCAAAGGACCTGGTATGCCTCGTGGTTTTCCCCAAATGGATGGTATATATGAGGATGGCGGGCAGACTGAAGACAGATTTTTATGATCCATATAGATGGTCACTGGGAACTTAGCTCCTTCAAGTAGATGGTGCTATTTCTTCTGATCTACCCGGTTTCCTCAAAACTAAAACAAGGTTTAGTCTTAATTTTAAAAGATGCATTAGGGCTTATTTTCAGGTGATGTCATATTTTTCCATACTTCATATTCATCTGTTTACATATGGTACTGTACACTAATGAATGGTGGATAGACCCTTCACAAAGAAAAGAAGTCACCTCCAAAAGAATCACACTCAAAAGACCCAATGAAACTCAAAACAATACTTTTTATGATCTGTAACTAAGGCTTATTTTTGGAGAAGGGCTTAAATTTCAAACATCCTAAAAAAATCCTGAAAAATCATGTTAGGGCTTATTTTCAGGGTAAATTTTTTTGGGGAAAAGCTCTTGGAGTAATTCTGTTCTGCCAGGGAGAATTTCCTAGCGAGTAAAACATAGGGATAATTTCTAGATTTTGAAGATTTTTTGTTATAGAACTGCTCCTACTCTTAAAAGGGTTGTCCGGTTTAAACTGATAACTTTGCAGTCACTTTGTGTGACTGCAGACTCATGAATCCTATCAGCGGACGCACTGTGCTTTGCAAGGATTCACTGGTTTCAGAGTCGTATGCGTTATACAAACTCCCATCAGGGCCCATCTAGTGGGCGCTGCCTCGCTCCATAAACTTGTATAAAGCGAGCAGAACAAACAAAAACTGGACGTAACAGATCATATATGTACAAGGTTAAAATACTGTGCAGGTTATGATGTCTGGGAGTGGCGTGTAAGTCCTAAAAAGCTGACCATTCGAGATAATGAAAACCGAGAGGAGAAGACTGAACATGGATCAAAAAATAGACATGGGACAAAAATATTATAAAACACCTTTATTATAAGGGTGGCAATAGTTCGTGCTGTGTGCAACAGAGTTCCCGCACGAGTAAAAACAATAATTCAATATGAAAAAAGTGTTAAAAGCAAGAAGCTATATATAAAGATATACAGGATAATTTAAAGGGGACCACAAAATAAATGTAAGGTAACAGATACAGTAACTGTTGTAAACACCACAGTCACATTAGACAGTAAAATAATAGTAGATGTTAGCAAATAACCTGAATGAGATCAGTCACACTTATAATTATACTGGAATTGTGCAAAGATACAATAATCCTGTTGTTCTGCCCGTCTTATGTGTATGTGTACATAATCCTTGCAGACAGCATAACCTTGATCCCAACAGTGATTTGATAGACACGTGATGTCTGTTACCAAGTTTATTGCAGGAATCGAATATGGTAAAAAACTGTGGAACAAATAACAGTATTTTACTATGTGCTCACAAACATGTGGCAAGCATACAATATATACACAATATACAGTGGTGAGGGAACACACTATATGCATAACATGTAGTTACATATAACATGCGGTATATCCCATGCTTACTGACCAGTCGGAAAAGCATGGACTACACTCTCACATTTTCATAACAGCATGATGTAAACATCCCAATATTTTTACGGCTGTCAAGTTCATGGTGAATGTGTTTAGGACCTACCGATTGTGCGGCTATAGATCTGGATGTAAGAGATCACTATTGGATACTGATGTCAGGAGGTACTCAGGAATGAACTGTCTTAGTTGTATACTGAGCAAAAAAACATGGCTGCTGGGGCTGGCTGATGAGTCATCAAAGCTATGACTCATGAACTACGGTGTGGTAGATATGTCAAAAAACCTCAATATCAACAACCAAAGACATTCTATAAAACGACCACTAGATGGTGCTGTTATACCACATAACAAATCTGAATATTTACACAGAAAATTCTAGTGGAACATCACACCTGTTAATCCTATATGACAGAGTATTCAAGAAGATATAATTATTGTGTTGCTGTAATCGTACTGACTTGGAGAATGAAGTTGAAGAAGTTGTCCACTACTTGAACAACTCCTTGGCACCGATAAAATAAAAAAACTTATTCTCACCTCCTGTGTCGGCGCCATTACCACAGTGTTGGCACTCGCTCTCCCCGGGGCTCTTGTGCTTGTGTCGTGACATGTCACGCCGGCACCCAATTAGCACTGGCATCACTGTACCAGCCTTGTGTTTACCCACTGGAAAAAAAAAATAAATAATAAAAATAAAATAAGATAGACGGATTAAAAACATGGATACATAGTATTAAAGTGTAAAGGTATGTGCGCACGTTGAGTGTTTACTTGCAGAAATTTCTGCAAGGTTTCTGCATCTCTTGGCATCAAAAATGCTGGACAAAAACGCCTGTTTTGCAGCGTTATTTGGGTGCGTTTTTGCCGCGGTTTTGTATGCGTTTTTGCATGCCTTTTTATACAGCAATGAAGGCTTTTTGTGAGCTAAGGCTAACAAAGTAGATGCATATAGGGTGTCAAAATAAATTCACCAAGAAAAGCCCTTTAAAAATTAACTTTTAATGAAAAATTATTTAAAATAAACTTTTAAGGGTTTTTCTTGGTGAACCTTTTTTGAGCTAAATAAAGATATTTAAAAAAAAGTCTTGTGATGTAATTTCTTGGTTCAACACTAGAGATGAGCGAATATTTCAATGTTCGGTTTGGCTCACAATCACCAAATTTGCAGTATTCGCCGATTAAATCACCAAATATAGCCAAACATTCACAGCACATCCCCGCCGATCAGAGAGCCGCGGTTCCCATGCTGTCAGAAGACAGCGTGAGCGCTCAGCAGTGATTGGAGGTATAAAGTTTACCTCCGGTCACTGGTGTCAGCTGATGGGACTACAGCTCCCATCATCCGACACCTGCTGCCGCTAATAACAGTGAGAGCAGGAGCGGCAGATTATTATTATTATTATTTATTATTATAGCGCCATTTAATCCATGGCGCTTTACATGTGAGGTGGGGTATACATAATAAATACAAGTACAGTAATCTTAGACAATACAAGTTACGACTGGTACAGTAGGAGAGAGTACCCTGCCCGTGAGGGCTCACAATCTACAGTATTCATCACTCCTGCACTGTAAATAAATAAATAATTTTAAAAAAAAACCTGCGTGGGTTCCCCTGCATTTCTGATAACCAGCCAGACAAAACTCACAGCTGGGGGCTGCAATCCTCAGCTGTCAGCTTAAGCTAGAATAGATAGAATAGATATATACACATAGAATACATACATACTGTATATATATTACACAGATAGAAAAAAAGCCGGCAATTCAGCAGCCATGTAGTGTAAAGTCACTGCAGGAGCCGACAGGATAGAATAGATGGATTACATACAGTAAATACAAATAAAATAGGTAGATATACAGATGTCAGTGACAAATAAAATTAGTAAAGTGTGTGTGCAAGTTACTGGACAATTATTTATTTAATAAAAGATTATTTTTTGGAAAAAAATGGCGTGGGCTCCAACGCAATTTTTGTAACCAGCAGAGGGAAAGTCGACGGCTAAGGGCAGATGTTTATAGCCTGGGAAGGGGTAATACCCATGGAGCTTCCCAGGCTATTAATATCAGTTCAGAGCTATATAATTAGCCTTTACTGGCTGTTAAAATGGGGACTCTAAAAAAGATGACGTAGGGTTCCACTATAATTAATAACCAGCAAAGGCTATGCAGACAGCTGCAGGCTGATATTATTAGCCTAGAAAGGGGCCATGGATACTGCCCCCCTCTGCCAGGCTAAAAACTCAGCTTCCCCATCTCTAAGATGCGCCAATTCTGGCACTTAGCCTCGCTTTTCTCACTTGCCCTGTAGCGGTGGCAAGTGGGGTGATAGTTGGGGTGGTTGATGTCACCTTTATATTGTTAGGTGACATCAAGCCCAGAGGTTAGTAATGGAGAGGTGTCAATAAGACGCCCTCATTACTAACCCCATAGCCACACTGTATGAAAACATAGACACCCATAATAAAGTCCTTTAATTGAAAGAAAAGCACAGACTCCTTTAACAATCTTAATTAAACCATACTTACCATACCTCGCCTATTCCTCCGATGCCCTCGTCATCTGCAAAAGAGGTAAAAAAATAAACAACAATATTCCTCACCTTTCGACAGAGATAATGATAATCCATTTGTCCCACGACGGGTCTCGCTCTGCTACATTTAGATGGCAGGGTGCATGATGCGACCATACCGCCTCTCATCCTGTAGACACTGCTACTCCCTGTCTGAGGGTACCGTGAGTGTGAGAAAGTTCTGCTCGCGGTGCCGTCAGACAGGTCTTGCAAGTTCACGGCCAGTGAACTCACTTCACCTTTCTATAAGACACCCCCATTACTAACCTCATAGTGATATTGTATAAAAAGACACACACACAGAACATAGACTCCTTTAATGAATCTAAATTAAACCATACTCACCGAACGCCTAATGCACTGAAGTCAACTGCAACAAAAATAAAATAATAAACCACAATATTACTCACTTGTCGGCCGGGAACATAATCCATAATGTCCCACAATGATCCTGATGACTTTGAGAGCAGTCACTGATGTGACTGTTCTCAAGAACAGACAGCTATACACTGACACAGGGGGTAATCGCTCCCACAGTGTATAGTACTGAGCTGCCGTGAGATAGTTCACTGGAGTTCATCAGCTGATCAGCTCCGGTGATCTCCCTTATGGCACCACCGCTGTGTGAGAAAGTTTGGGCGTCAAGGTGAGTATAAAGTTGTTTTTTTATTTTACATTTCTTATAAGAGGCATGGGCACAGGCGTCGGCTGACAAGAGACTACTTCTCACATCAGCGGCTCCTGCTATCACTTATCAGTGACAGCAAACATAGCCTGATGGGAGGAGTAGTCTCTCATCAGCCCATACCTGCTGACCTGCAATAAGCATTTTACTGTGGGTCACAGCTGCGGGTCACACTGACAGCATGACCCCGCAGTGCTCTGACCGACGGTCTTACCCGCGGTATCATTACCACCATTAAGAACCACCGCGCCAGTGTTTCCCACGCTGTCACACAGATGATAGCGTGGGAAACACCATAGGAAGCCTGTTAAAACACAAACAAAAACTCGGCAAATTCGCAAACATTTTTACATCTGCGTTTTTGCTGCAGATTTGACTGACTCAATTGAAGTCAATGGGTGAAAAACACTAAAAATTCGCACAAAGAATTGGCATGCTGCAGAAAAAAAATGCACTGCAAATACTCAAGGAAAGTTACTGATCATGTGCACATCACTTCAGGATTCACATTGAATTAGCTGGCATAAGGATTCCATGGTATTTTTGGCCAATTTCCAAGCTGAAAAGCCTTAGGGTTTGGACTAAACTTTAGGAGTAGGGTTAGATTAAGCGTTAGGGTTACTGATCTTCTTTTGTGGCAGTGTGTCAGGAGAGTGAGACTGCACAAAATTAAGAAATGTTATTTACAAGTAAACTGGTTATTACAGTCAAGGCCGAAAGTTTTGGCACCCTTGAAATTTCTCCAGAAAATGAAGTATTTCTCCCAGAAAATTTTTACAACTACACGTTTTAATATACACATGTTTATTTCCTTTGTATGTATTGGAACAATATAAAAAACAAAGAAAACTGGCAAATTGGACATAATTTCACAAAAAACTCCAAAGGTAACGGAATGAGAGCCAACTGAATTCTGGAACTCAATTTTGTCTGGAATAGGTTGTGGATACCATGTCACATTTGAAAAGCCCATGACTTGCCAAAACAGCAGAATTCCCCACAAGTTACCCTATTTTGGATGCTACACCTCTTGAGGAATTCATCTAGGGTTGTAGTGATCATTTTTATCTTTCAGGCGACTCACAGATTTGTATAACATTGGGCTGAGAAATGGAAAATTACCATTTTTTCTACTAAAATGTTGATTTAGCCCCAAGTTTTTAATTATCAAAAGGGATATTATGAGAAAATGAATGTTACAATTTGTTGCGCAATTTCTCCTGAGTATGCCAATACCTCATATATGGTCAAAAACTACTTTTGAGGCACAGTGCAAAGCTCGGAAGGGAAGCTCCATATTGGAGTACAGATTTTGCTTCAATGGTTTGAGGGTGCCATTTCACATTGGCAGCGCCCCTGAGGTGTCAGAACAGTTTAAACACTCCATAAGCAAACCCATTTTACAAACTACATCCACCAATGAATTCATCTGGAGGTGCAGTGAGCATGTTGACACCTCATATAATTTTATACCATTGGGCAGTGAAGAATGAGTAATTATGCTTTTACCAAAATTTTGTTAGATTCCCAAGTATTTAATTTATATAAGGGCTAATAGGAAAAAATGAACCTCACAGTTTGTTGTGCAATTTCTTCTGAGTGCGCCAATACCCTAAATTTAATAGGGAACTACTTTTCATGCACAGTGAAAAGCTCACATGAGAGGGAGAGCCATATTATAGTGCAGATTTTAATGTTATGGTTTGCGGGTGCCATGATCCACTGGAAGAGCCCCTGAGGTGCCAGAACAGCAGACCCCTCCATAAGTGACCCAGTTTACAGACTTCACCTCTCAATGAATACATCTAAGGCTGCAGTGATCATATTGACACCACAAATTTGTCACAGAATATTATACCATTGGGCAGTGAAAAAAAAATATTTTAGTTTTTATCACCAAAATATTGTTTTAGCACACAATTTTACATCTTCACACAGAAAAATAAGTAAAAATGGCACCAAAATTTGTCACACAGTGTCTGCTGAACGTGACAATACCCCATATGTGGCTGTACAGTACTTCTTAGCCACATGGCGATATTCAGGAGGGAAAGAGCTCTATTTGACTCTGGAGAAATTATCACAGAATAGTTTGCGGACTCCATATATAGAGCCCCTAAGTGCCAGAAGAGCAGAATCCGCCCTCAAGTGACACCATTTTGGAAATTGAAACCGTCTAGGAATTTATCAACAGGTGTAGTGACAATTTTGACTCCATGGGTGTTTTCCCGAAATAAGCAGTAGTGGATGTTGCCGAGTGAAAGTTGCAAATCTGCCATAGTCATGCCCATACATTGTAGTGACCAGCACATTGTAGTGACCAATGTGTTGTTATGCCCAGCTCGGGCTTCTGGAGATATGCACCTGTAAATTAAGGGGGCTCTCATTGCTGTAGAAATACCAAACACTTGGATATTAAATGTGGTTTAGACACTCTGTGGGGCGTGGAAGGGAGTGGGGCTTTTAGATTTGGGAGCTCAGATTTGGCTGAATTTCTTTTGGGGAGTGAGGAGCCATAGCCATTTTCCAGACATTTCGTACTACCAGTAATGTGAAAGCCTACATTATTTCCATTAACAGATGATGGACCTGAGTGGGGACTTGCTTTTTTTGGTGGATTGAGTTGAAGCTTTTATTGGGGACATTTTACATAACATTTTGGATCACATTTATCCGGCTCTCTGTGCTGAGTACTTATATCGGAGTTTCCATCTAAATCTTCAAATGACGTGATTCAGATGAAACCCCTGAGGGCTACATTCACTATAATGAGGATGCAGAGTTACTCTGTATTCCATCTGGCCTCAGCGGTGCACAAAACTATGGCAAACCCCGCTTAAAAAGACGGACATAACTGAATCTTAGGCCAGACAGAGTCCACAGTGTCTCCATTTGCCTCATTATAGGGAATCATCGGCCCGATGTAAGCGCTCAGCGTAGAGCGCATGATAAATGTGATGGATCACAAGAAAACAGAGCATCCAGCCCAAATAGATCACACAAGGAAATGAAG
>VIAB01001594.1:96570-116683 GCA_009801035.1 Oophaga pumilio | reverse complement strand
AGCAGAATCCTGTCGCTAGGGCCCGGTGAGCAGATGAGAAGGGGCCCGATGCAGGCCCCCTCTGCTTATCGGGCCCAATACGCCAGTCAGGGCCGTAATACCCTGATGGCGGCCCTGATTGTAAGTACACAGTGCTATATCATATGATGAGTGCAATATATTAACCTTTGATGGGAGTTCTTCTTTAATTTGAAATCCAGGGCTTTTGATTATTCTATTTCCGTTTTGCTCATAAGTGCGAGCACTTAGGAGCCAATTCATTAAGACTAGCTATATGCACAACAGTCTTCATTAAGGACTCACCAGAGTACATTCTGTCTAATTAATTAATTGGCGAACACCACTTAATGAATTTGTCGCATCTTCTGAATGGTGTGCGGCTCCGTACGCCTCGCCAGCATTGCGATTAACATTTCTAATATACAAAACGGCGGCATTTTTAATGAACTTGACGGTCATAGCCATGCACCATCCCATCCTGACTCTTCCCGGGCTCCGTTCATTTTGACAGAGCTGCTTAAAACTGGTTTAAAAACGCCAAAGTTGTAAAAATGATTGCAACTTTTCAAAGCTTTTACGCCAGTTTTCTGACCCAGAAACTTTGATAAATTGGACCCTTCCACCACATAACATTCTTTTACATTATTGGTTTGGATTTATGACAAACTGCCCTACTACTATGGCAGTAGTGTTATTCAAGCTCAAGAGCTGAGCCCACATTTAAACGAGCTGGTGTTCTTCAGTGGTGGGCTCATCTGACACCCTCAGCTGACATCCTGTTGCAGATGCTGTCTTCAGTGCTAACACAGATTCCAACAGTTTAACCCACAGTCAATATCGATTAATGCATCTAGATGGTTGACAGATGGAAAGGACTACCTCCCTCCATGGCACCACCAAAAGCGAGATGCGAATGGTTACCAAGACAACTCAATGCGTAACAATAGCCTCTGCCAGCTATAGTATATAGGGCCTATTTTACTATATAACAGGTATAACAGGTACATGAACTGCAATGTGGAAGTAATCAATGTGATGTTGTTACCATATCTGTGATTGGCTTGCTGTTATTCTTGTTTCAGTTTCTGCCTAGTAACAATGATGTAATGGGGAGGAGGAGACTAGGCAGGAGCAGGAAGTCCTGGGTAAGGGGAGCAGGAGAGAGGAACGAAAATAAAGTATGGCTGTTTAAACCTACCATCCAGCATCTCTGTGTGGCCTTCTGGAGTTCCCTTCATCTGCACAACAACACCACAATCAATACCTCTGATCAAGCTGGTAAATGTTCAATACAAATGCTGAAACTAAGGGAAAAATTAAAAGAAAAAAATAAATAAATAACCCACTTAAAAAAAATGAAACACTCCTATTTACTTTTTACTGTAGATCCTTCATTACAGGAAATATAAAGACATATAACTCTTAACTCACCTAGTGAATTCTGTAATATATATGTAAAACAAAGTCAGAATTGCTTTTGTCACCTTACCTTAAAAAATTGAACAATTATTGATTAGGGATGAGCAAACCCGAACTATAAAGTGTCCAATTCCGAACCCCGAACACAAACTTTTTACCGGAACTTCTGTTTACTATTCAGGTTTGGATGCCTAATTAAGTTTGTTAAAAGGCTGCAGCGAAGCCAACCAACAAGTTTTAAGGCTGTGGGCATTTCCGGAGCCATCACAGCCATGTCAAGTATTGGCATGGCTGTGATTGGCACCATGTGACCCAGATTGTATAAATGCAGGATGAAAGGTGCGGTCGCCATTCTGCTCTACTTAGTGTAGGAACAGGATGCAGCTGGAGTGAAGGACAATATTAGGTTTGTGTGCCTAGCTTGCCAAAAGCCTCTCATTGTGTACTCTGCACCTGTCTGTGGAAGTAGTGTGCCTACAACCAATTTTATCTACTCTGTATGCGTTTGTGTGGGAGTAGTGTTCCTAACCATTTTTTTCTACTCTGCACCCATGTCTGTGCGAGTAGTGTGCCTAACCAATTTTTTATACTCTGCTCCCGTGTCTGTGCGAGTAGTGTCCTAACCAATTTTTTATACACTGCACCCGTGTCTGTGCGAGTAGTGTGCCTAACCAATTTTTACACTGCATCCATGTCTGTGCGAATAGTGTGTCTAAAAAACACTTAAAAAAATGAGGAGAGCATCAAATAGGGGATGTGGATGTGAGCGTAGTGGTGCTGGTGTAGCTGCTGCTGGTGGTGGTGTAGCTGCTGCAGGGAGAGGACATCGTTGTTGTTTGCCTGCTACATGCCGAAATGAAACACCTTCCTCTGGTGCACACAGGTGGTAGGACATTCTGCGTCATTTCGAGTACCACTACATGAATAGTGAGGCCAGAACATGTTGAGGCATTGTTAGATTGGATGGCTGAGAGTGGCTCCAGTTCCTTTGCATTATTTTCCACATGGTCCACTGCAGAAAGCCCAGAGTTCGCACCTTAAGACCACGGGTATCCGGCTTCCACCTCACCCCCTCGCAAATCATTCAAGTAGTCTGAGCCTCAAGTAATGCAGCATTCTAGTCTGCTTTTTGATGACTCTGTTGGCTGGGGTTCCGTGGTCCCTTCACCTGGCCCTGCCCCAGAAGTGAAAGAGACTGAGTGCACTAATGTCCAACTACTTGTTACGTTGGAGGATGAGTATGTGGGAAGCCTAGTTCGCACGGTCAGTCGACCACCGCTGCACATCTTAGAGGATCACAAAACACAGGTGCCAACTGCTGCGACTTTCTGCAGTATGCAGACCGGCAAGGAGGGCAGGGGTGAGGACTGGGTGGAAGATAATGCAGGGGATGACATGGTTCTAGACCCCATATGAAACAAAGGCCATCCTAGGGACGTGTGTGGTTCAGAAGAGGAGGATGTGGTCACGTTGCCCCGCCAGCACAGCAAAAGGAAGCAGGGTGCAGATGCACAGTGGATGGTCCCTAGCCAGTACGTTGGCTGCTACTGCCCACCGCGCCAATGAAATGAGCACACCAAAGCCAGCCTAAAGGAGCTCCCTGGTGTGGCATTTCTTCAGGCAATGTGATGACGCAAGCAACAGGTGGTTTGCACGCTGTGCCGTCAGAGCCTGGAGCGAGGCATAAATTGTCTGAATCTGAGCACCACCTCCATGACGAAGCATCTGAATTCCAAGCACGAGGTGCAATGGAGTACACAACTTAAAAAGCCTGACAGATCTGAGCCTCCTCCTGCTCCCTCTTCTGCTGCGGTCTCGGCTTTTTCCTCCCGCTCACGATCAACAGGGCCATCTGCCTCCCTGCAAAGAGAGGATGTGGCAGCACCACCACCACCACTACCAGTGTCACCGAGCATCTCCACACTGTCCCATTCAATTATTCAGCTCTCCATTCCCCAAACCCTCGAGAGAAAAAGGAAATACCCCCCTACCCTACCCATGGTCCTGGATGACAGCATTTTCCAAATTCCTGGCTTTTGAAAGGCTGCTATTTCAGCTAGTGGAGACAGATAGTTTTAAAAAACTGATGGCGGTGGCTGTCCCACATTGCTCTCAGTCGCCACTACTTTTCCAGGAGGGCCATCACTGCCCTGCACACACACATTGTGGACCAAATCAGGAGTGCACTGTGCAAGGCCATCAGTGGCAGGGTCCACCTAACCACGTGGACCAGTAAGCACGGCCAGGGATGTTACATCTCCCTAACTGCCCACTGAGTACATCTAGTGGCGACTGGGCCTGAGGCGGAAGGAGTTCTAGCAAATGTCCTACCACTACAGAGGATTTCTGGACATTGCTCTGTTCAGGTTGCCTCCTTCTACTACTTTGCTTCCTTCACCGCAACCTTGTTCTGTCACACTAATACCTGCACCATCAATTTCAGCACATCCAGGGGGAAACAACAGCAGGCTGTTCTGAAACTCATTTGTTTGGGGGACAAATCCCACACAGCATACAGCTGTGGGCGGGGATAATACAGCTGACAGATGAGTGGTCAAGACCTGCTTGGTGGTGGGGTGCGATAATGCCGAAATCTTGTAGCAGCTCTGGGCCTACCCAGTTTGACGCACATCCCATGCCTGGAGCATGTGCTGAATTTGGTGGTGCAACGCTCCCTTAAAAATTACCCTCATATGTCAGAGCTGCTCTGAATGTGCAAGCAGTGTGTGCGCACTTTCTGCGTTCTCACTTTCCTGCTGCTCGCTTGTCTACATTGCAGTGTCATTTCTTTCTTCACGCTCACCGCCTCATATGCGACTTACCAACAAGGTGGAACTCCACCTTGTATATGCTGGAGAGACTGTGCGAGCAGCAGGCAGTAGAGGTGTTTCAGCTACAGCATGCCTCTCTGAGTCGCTGTGCGGAACAATAACAGTTCACCACCAATGAGTGGGCCTCCATGCGGGATGTGTGTGCCATGTTATTCTGCTTCAAATACTCCACCAACATAATTACTATACCACTTCTATGCCTGCTGGAAAAAACACTTAAGGCAGTGATGGATGAGATGGTAGCACAGGAAGAAGATGATCAGGAGGAACAGGGAACATTCACACTGTTATCAGGCCTGTTGTCCACCCATGGCTCGAAGGGTGGATTACCTTACCAACAGCGGCCAGGTAAACAACTGTCCAGCCAGAGGACAGTTTTGGAGGAGGAGGAGGTGGGTGAGGAACTGTGTTCACAGCAGAGTGGCACTCGAATCACCGCACGGGCTTCACTGGAGTGTGGCTGGGGGGATACAGAGGACCCATTAACCTTCCACCGAGGAAAGCTTGTCTTTGCCTCTAGGCAGCCTGGCACACATGAGCCAATACATTCTACTGTGCCTGTGCAACAACCGCCAAGTTGCCCAAATTGTTACCACTGCTGATTACTGGGTGACCACCTTGTTTTATCCCCGCTACAAGGACAACATACCATCATTACTTCCATTAGAAAATGCTTAAATACAAGTGTACACTGGTAGAGGCACTACTGACGGCGTTTCCACCTGACAGGGGGCTCAATGGAAGAACAAGGCGAACGAGGAGGAAGTCGCCAACGCAGCTGGGGTACTGCCATGATCTTGGAAGGCAGGGTTAGCATGGCCAAAATGTGGCAAATCTTTCTCAGCACGCCACAACATCCGGCACCACCATCTGATAATGTCCGTTTTAGAAGGAGTTGGCGTTACAACAACATGGAATAGTAGGTGTCCACAGGTCTCCATTGAGTAACTGATGGGTCTGCCCCATTTAAATTCTGGGTCGCCAAATTGGTCACATGGCACGAGCTTGCCCTACAACAAAGAGTTCAGTCGAAACGAGTGTTTAGCACGGCAGTGGCTGTTATGACAGACAAGCGCAGCCGCCTGTCCACAGCCAACATTAAGAAGCTAGCATTTAATAAAATGAACCAGGCATGGATCCCTCAGGACTTGTCCATACATTTGGCTGACTAGATAACTATACTTTCCTTTTGTTTAATTTTGGGGCCTCCCCAAATAAAAAAGCAAAAAAGCAGTTTTGGCTTCCTCCTCCTCTGCCTCTTCCACCTACACCAACACGTCCACTTCCACCTCCTTCTCCATTTGGATTCCGCCTCCTAGTTCTAGATTGTTCTTTTTTGTGTCTTAATTCTATGTTTTTTTAAGTCAGTTCCATAAAAAAACAAAAAAAGAAGAAAAAAGCAACCCCCCATAATAAAAGAGTCCACCTCTTCCACTTGGACCTCCGTCTCCTGGTTTTAGATTGTTCTTTTTATTCTATGTTCTTTTAAGTCCGTTCCATAAAAAAAAAAAAAAAAAAAACAGTTTCGGAATAATCCTCTTTTGCCTCTTCCACATACTCTGCGATGTTCACCTCCTCCACTCGGACCTCCACCTTCTGGTTCTAGGCTGTTCTTTTTTAAAAAAAACAAACAGAAATAAACAAAACAAAAAAACACAAAAAAACCTGTTAGATTACTCCTCCTTGCCTCTTCTACCTATACTACCACGTCCACCTCCTCCACTTGGACCTCCACCTCCTGTTTCAAGATTATTATTTTTTATTTCTGCTCTGCTTAGCATTGGGACATGATGCAGCTGGAGTGAGGTATAGTATTAGGTTTTGTGTATGCGCAGTTTTCCAAAAAGTTTTTCTGTGTGTACTCTGCACCCGTGTCTGTGATAGTACTGTGTGTAAAAGCAAAGTTTTCTAATCTGCAGCCGTGTCTGTGGAAATAATGTGCATAAAAACATTTTTTTCTACTCTTATGCAATCATGTGTGTGATAGTACTGTGCATAAAACATTTTTTTTTACTCTTATGCACCCATGTCTTTGATAGTACTATGCGTAAAAACAACATTTTCTAATGTGTAACTGTGTATGAGGGAGTACTTTGCCTAAAAACCACTTCAGAAAATGAGGAGAGCATCAAATAGGGGACGTGAACGTGGTGCTGTTGGTGTAGCCTGCCCGGTATTCAGCCTGGTGGAGCTTGTCTGTAATACATCTCTTTCACAGTCCATAACTTGATAGTTTTTTTTCATTCACTCATTGACAGATTCATGTTTTATATAGTGATCTGTTGTCAGAAATTCATCAAGGCAGGCAAAATTAACTCATTGAATGACCATTTGCAATTTCACTGTCCCATCTGTGTGTGTAGTAGTTGTGGTAGAGGGCCTCACTTTCTATAGTTTTTTAAATCCAATCCACTTCACAAACTTTTCAAATTCGTCCAAAAAGTTTTCACAGGCCTTGTCAAGTTGTTGCTTTTTGCCATCTTGTTGTGTTTCTTCTTGTCACCATAATCTGATGGAAATGATATAATGAAAAGAAATTTTAAAACAAAAATCACATGTATCGAAAAAAAATGGTACCAATCAAAGCTGTATCTCATCCCACAAAAACATTTCCATTTTTTTAACTGAATTTTATTTTAAAGTAATAAAATATAAATATACGTTACAAATTTGGTATCGCCACGTCTGTGATGACCCAAACTATTAATTGAGCATAATATTTATCTTACCCAGTGGACACCATAAAAAGAAAATTATAGAATTGCTGTTTTTTGTCACTTTAGCTCACAAAAAATGGATTAAAAAGTGATGAAAACGTCACATACCCTTCAAAAAAGTAAGAGATCGCTCCCACTTGCGACTCAATTGGACGAATGCAATCCGATTAAAAATTAATCTTGTGAGAGAGGATCGGAGTACAGAGCACTGACACTTGGCTCCCTCTCGCAGCAGAGCTAGAGCCAAGTGTTATTAGGATATGCGAGAGTATCGGATGCAATACGCTGGTGTGTCTTCAGCCTAACAGTGAAAACTTACATTCACACTGAAAAAATATATTTTTTTTAAGATTTTTATTGTGCATACATAAATAAAACTATATACATGTTTTATAGTCTATCAATAACTCTAAATCCTGTGCCTTCAATGTTTTCATAACTGAGCCTGACATTCCTGCCCTACCTACCCGTTTTAAGGGTCAACTACTAATCTAGACTATTTAGGGTTTATTCATTTAGTTCAGTCCTCTTCAATGGCTGCGCGAAACGGCTTGATATTGGCAGGAACTTGAACACGTTGTCATATACACCGATCCAGAGCATCCTAAACATGCTCAATTTGTGACATGTCCGGTGAGTATGCTGGCCATGCAAGAACTTCGCACAGCCATTTAAGAGGAGCGGCGAACTGTGGTGATCTCAGGACCGTGGGAAAAAGTCAATAATGAGGTCATCGTAGTTCAGGCCGGCTGGGAATCCTGATGATGTCACTGCTGGTCAATGATGCTGCGCTCCCAGCAGCTCATTCATCAGTGTTTTTCAGCCAGGATGGTCGTATCTTGGCACAGTCCAGGTTGAAAACTATTTAGCCCCCAGACATGGATTACGGCATGGGACAGAACGAAGGACAGGTATGGTATATTGTTGATTTTTTATTTTAGTTTTATTGCAGTAGAACGAGGGGAATAGGTGATGCAGTAAGTGGTTTAATTGAGAATATTAAAGGCGTCTGTGTAATTTTTTCAATTAAAGGACTTTATTCTGGCTGTGTCTTTATTTACCATATAACTATAGGATTAGTAATGGAGAGGTGTCTTGGAGACACCTCTCCATTACTAAGCCTTGGGCTTGATGTCACCTGACAATACAAAGGTGACATCAACCCAGCAAATATTACCCCACTTGCCACTGCTACAGGGCAAGTGGGAAGAGCTGGGCAAAGCGCCAGAATTGGCGCTTCTAATAGATGCACCTTTTCTGGGTGGCTGTGAGCTGCTGTTTTTAGTCTGGGGGGGCAATATCCATGGCCCCATACCAGCTTGAGAATACCAGCCCCCCAGCTATGAGCTTTAGCAAGGCTGGTTGTCAAAATTGGGGGCGACTCCACGCCGTTTTTTAAAATTATTTATTTAAATATTTAAAAAAAAACAGCATGGGGACCCTTCTATTCTTGATAACCAACCGTGCTGAAGCTGACACCTGAGGGTTGCAACCTCCTGCTGTGAGTTTTACCTGGTTGGTTAAAGAAAATAGGAGGCAACTCACGTCAGGTTTTTCATTAATTTATTTAGTTATATCGCATGTGGCGGGTGAGGAATACCCCGATCATCTGCTCCTGCTGTCACTGTTATTAGCGGCAGCAGGTGCTGACATCATTCTGACTTTAATATAACTCTCATCATTCTACCCTGCTCACGATGATCGCAGGGGAGAATGATGAGAGCCGTCTTCAGCACCTGCCGCCAGGGAACAGCACTTACTGTAGCGCTTCTTCCCCGGCGGCTGTCCGTGTGGTACTGATGCGGCACACAGTTGCCTATTGGCAATTGGCTGGGGACACCTTAGGAAGATGTGCACTGACTCTATAAGATCCAAGAATTGCTGGCGCCACCCCCCTATGCACACAGCCAGAAAGCATGCACAGAGCAGGCAGGAGACGAGGCACACAGCATGGAGCCGGCAGCAGACAGAATTCACAGCATGGCCCGGAGTAGTAAGTTGGTGTGTAAGGCAGGTGGGGGATGGGAGGCCATGCAGTGATGCCGGCAGGGTTGTTACACTAGTAGTCACTATTCCTTACTGATTCTCATGGATCTCTCTGCTGCATTTGACACTTGGGATCACCAGTTCCTCCTCACTATGTTCAACTCAAGGACTAAAGGACACCGTTCTATCCTGGTTCTCCTTCTACCTATCTGACCGCTCCTTCACTGTATCTTTTGCCTGCTTTTACTCCTTTCCTTGTCCCCTTATTATCAAGGTTACTCAAAGCTCAGTCCTAAACCCCCTCCTCTTTTATCTATACATCAGGGATGGTGTATAAAGAGAATATGCAATATATACACTGTTTGTACAATGTGAATCACAATCAAGGACCTCACTACATGTCTGTGCAAAAGAAATAAAAAGTTTACAAGTTCCTCTGTTTTTTATATTAAAATTGGCATTTTTAGTTAAAGGCATTGTTCGGTCTTCTGAGGAAAGTCAGCAGTCACTATATGTCGCACGCTGTCAGGATTCTTTGCCAGTGAAAAACTAATGGTCACGTTACCATAAGTATGAAATTTACATAAATGCAGTCACATGCAGACTAGACATGCTTGGACATGCTCAATACTCATGCTCTGTGCGAGAGGCTCGGAGCACAGTAGCATGACACTCGGTTCCCGCACACAGCAGAGCAGGAGCCGAGGGTCATTAGGATGTCGCATCTGATGCTCTTGCATCAGATGCTATACGCTAGTCTGACCCCGGCCTAAGTATGCAAATCCCATGTTTGTGATCACGTGACTGCCTACTTTCACTGGTAACACTGGAAAATCCTAACAGCTTGCAGTGCACTCGCTGTAAAGATTCAGAAGTCTGCAGTCACATAGATTGACTGCAGCCTTTCATTAGAAGACACTTTAATAGGTTATTCCCAACTTCATAGATGGATATTTTTGGAAGGTGCTTGTAAAAACCTTTGCAATTTACTGTAAAATTTGCAGCCATTCTCGAGACTTTAGCGCGCTTTGCCTAGTAGACCAACTACAGCTGCTATCTCAGCTTCTAAGCTCTGCACTGAACCTTGCTGCAGTTAGGAGGTAACAGCATGGTCCAGTGATCCTTGTTAGAGAAGCTCAGTGGAAAAGAGCGTGTAAGCTGTGCACATGTTGTGTTGTCTAGCAGTGGTAGTCGGACTCCAAGGCAATGAACCATACAAAACGTGTATAAGGGAGCCTGCTGTCTGCCCTAGCTCACCTAGATTAACACTATGTATGAATAGCGACCTTTTCTTGCATTCTAACATGCCCTTTTAGTTGGCATATTGATTGCTGAATTAATATAAAATTAATTTTGAAACTGCGCTCTCGCTATGCAAATTAGTTGTTGACTAGTTGGGGAGAGTGTTGATATCCGTAGATTAATCCTCCCTCTGATCATGTCAGCACAATTCTATGGGTGAGCGGCATGGTTTGCCCTATTGCCAGCCATGTGTTTTTGGGTGGTAAATGTGACCTTCCAAGTCCAGTGTCACAGCTGCCTCCCTGAGAATGCCCTGCACCAATGACGTCTGGGACATATACCCGGATGTTGTGAATGTGTTAGAAATGAGTTCTGAGCAGAAGCTCCCTCTGGTGGTTGCAGACAGTGCTGAACCATTTAGTGAAGATTGGCAATCAGGAGTTACAGACTGGTCCTATATAAGGGAGGTTCAACTGTGGTTCCTGGTTCACTTGGAAGCTTGCTGAATCTTGACTCTTCTCCTGCTCTCAGATAAGACATTTTCTGTTTTTATTTTTGTGCTTGCTTTTTGCATTTTTCCCTGCACTTCTGTGGAGGTCAGCCAGGTCCCCTCTGGGGGCTTGTGCTCCTCTCAGTTTGTCTGAGCCACTGTTGTTTGTTCATTTGCCTTTTCCAGTTTTTCTTCAGTGGCTGCGGCTTAGTTTTGTTACACCAGAGAACTAATTTAGGTGGTAGAGGTCGTGTGATCTCAGGTGTTTTTGCAATTAGTAGAGTTGGTACTTTTTAGGGTTTTTTGGGATTGCAGTAAGTGTCCTTCCTATCCTTTTCTGTCTAGGAAGATTGGGCCCCAACGTTTGCTCATACTATTTTCTGTCTGTGTCTGTATTTCCTCTTGTCTAACCGCCATTACATGTTTGGGGGCTTCCTATGTTCTTTGGGGATCTGCTCCAGGGCAGATAGCTTTTCCTCTTTCTATCTTTAGGTGTAGTTAACCTCTCAGGCTGTGACGAGGCGTCTAGGACCAACGTAGGTACGCTCCACGGCTGCCTTTAGTTGTGGTGGTTAGTCAGGGTACTGCAATCCAGTAGATTCCAACCTCTCTGGTGTATTGCCGTTTTTGCTTGCTCTCCTCAGCTACCAAATCATAACACCCGGCTTCATTGTACATTCCCACGGAAGGAGAACATTGCGCGCATGCGCGAGGTCTGCAAAGAGCCAACGATGACTTCACTTTTACCAGTCATGTCGCTCATGCACAGGGGGTCTTGATTTCAGGATGAGAGGGGGGATTAGTCTCCCATTCAATTCCCAATTAGGTAACCCCAAATTTACATCGCATGAGCGCAGTTTCAAAGTTAACTTTATAATAATTCAGCAATTAATAAGCCACAATAAAGTCTTGTTAGAATACAGGGAAAGGGTACACTACTTACATGGTGGTGGTTTAGGGTGCTGGGGCAACTAACAGGTTCTCCTTAATAGCTCAAGAACGGTTGAAAATTTTTATAAGCAGTAAATTGCAAAATTGCTTGTATTTACAAGCACTATCTGACAATATCCTTTTATGAAAGTGGAAATAACCCTTTAAATCCATTACTGAAGAATCCCTTTCTTACTGAATTTTTGTGTATCTCATGTGCTTGACTTAGAATAGTGAAGTCCAGCACCAGTGGAGGTCAATAAAATGTTCAGTTTTATTTGATGTGCTTTGACTACTAATTGCTGGTTTGAGTATGTAACTGCTGCACTGAATATAAAGAGCTAAAAATCCCATTACAATTAGAAGCCTTACCCTTGTGGCTTTACGTCTCTCGGGAAGATCTTACATCATCTCTTGGCTGTACTACTTTTATTTTCAAGAAGAATGATAGGGAAGAAATATCCTTTGCTTTTGTTTTACAAATAAAACCTCACAATGTAGATTAAGGTCGCTGATATAACACCTCATTACACTATGTTTGCTAGTGTTGGGGCATGTTCACACATGGGGAAACAAGTATGTGAATGGAGCTTGCAGAAGTGGATGTGCGTGTTCATTCTGGTGAACAGAACAATTTAGCATCCGACACGTTTGCTGACTGTCATTGTGTGACTATACTTGACGGTTTACTTCACACTTTTATTATTTTGCTTAAAAAAAAGGCAGACATTGTAAGTGTTTTTTTGCAAACAATTTTGACTCCTTTGCACACTCTAAAACATAACTACGTCACCATTAAAAAGCTTCTTTTGCTGCAATTTAACCATTTAAATGCCACTATCAATTACCGACAATTCATTTTAATCGCTTGATTGCTGGTGCGCTTGTGCATCGGCATCCATTGTCCCCCCCCATGATAAAATCATAAGGTGTTAATAGAAAAAACAGGGCAGCCAGGGACCTATAGAAGGCTCCCATCGCTGCCATGTTGGTCCTCCCAGCCTCATAGAAATATTTAGGTTGGATCTACACAGTGACTTTGGGGGCAACAGCTGTCAATACATGGCCAAAGATTGGCAGGGTTTGTTGCTACATCATAGCACAATACAAGTGAATGGGGCTACATGGCAACCCTGAGGGTACTGTGACCACAACATGCAAGTTGAAAAAACTTGTACCCTGTTGGAATTTTTATGATTTGCATGTCAAGGTTGCTGTACACTAGGTTTCGCAATGCGACCCATCCACTTGTTTTGCCTTGTGATATGAGTTTTGAATTGTCACAGAATCAAGTCCCTTAGCCCCTTCACCACCTTGGGGTTTTCCATTTTTGCATTTTCATTTTTTACTCCCAATATTCATTATTTTTCTGTCAATATGGCCAAGTGAGGGCTTGTGTTTTTGCGAGTTGTACTTTTGAAAGGCTACATTGATTTTACCATATTGTGTACTGGAAAATGGGAAAAAAATTCCAAGTGTGGTGAAATTGCAAAAAAAGTGCAATTCCACAATTGCTTTCTATTTTTTTTATTATCTTCACTAAATGATAAAAATGACCTGTCATTATGATTCTCTAGGTCATTACGAGTTTGTAGATACCAAACATGTACCAGTATATATTATCTAAGTGGTGAAAAAAGTTTCTCAAAAGAAAAAATGGCGACATTTTCCGAGACACATAGCGTCTCCATTTTTTGGGATCTGTGGCTGGTTGAGGGCTTATTTTTTGTGTGCCGAGATGACGTTTTTATTGTTACCATTTGTGTATAGATACGATGTTTTGATTACCTCTTATTGTATTTTATTGCAATGTTGCGGCAACCAAAAACTTAATTCTTGTGTTTTTATTTTTTTTCTCATTACGCCGTGTACCAATCGGATTAATTGCTTTTATATTTTGATAATTCAAGATTCTATTGAGAACATTTTTAACATATATCTAACAAGATAACACAAAACTCAATGACAATTAGGAATGCGGTCAATTGAACTATAGAAAACCAAATCCAGGAAGAGTGTATAATATGAAACCGTGATAATCCTCAACCCCTTGATCAAACAATATTGAAGGAGAAAAAGTTCTATCGGCAGGATAGGACTGAAGGTAGGGACTGAGGGAAAAAACGCACATAACAGGTAGACATTTACGAACCTTGGAAAGAAGAATAAAAAGAAGGAAAGGGTATATGATCCACAAAGAAACATAACAAGAAAAGAGATATGCTATTAGGAACGGTGATTTCCAATAGATGTATATAGAGGAGAGGCCAGAAAGGACTCCCAATGGAACCACATAGCAGGGCCGGTTTTAGACAAAGTGGGGCCCTAGGCAAAGTTTAAAATGGGGCACGAAATGCTAACATTTTGCACATCACACAGAAGCATTTCGGTTGTATTTACATGTGCTGAGTTCAGACAGCTAAATGAGTGTGATCGACATGCGCACCAGGATTGGGGGGTGAGGGTACCATACACACCAGGATTGGGGGGTGAGGGGACCATGCACACCAGGATTGGAGGGTGAGGGAACCATGAATACCAGGATATGGATGAGCAGGTACCATGCACACCAGGATAGGAGGGGGGCAGCACATACCAGGATGGGAGACCATATACCAATAAAAATGCTTGCCACCCGGGCGTAGAACGGGTTCATAGCTAGTAGATCATAATGTGTCTACGTGTGTACGTGTCTCCATTACGTGTGAAAACTGTCACCACACATACTGGAGACACGGACGTGTGAAACCGGCCTAAGATGCTGAAAAGCGATAGAACATTTTTGTATGTAGTGCCTTTATTAATGTACTATAGTCTTTAGGGTGGTTTTCAGAACTGTAATCAAACTAACCTGAAAAACAAAGCTATCTTATAACTTTTACCAGTCATACACTAATGAGCATAAAAAGCAACAATTCCTAAATTGCTTCCTGGCTTTTGTTCATACCCAAATACAGTACCAATAAAAACTTAGCAATAAACCAAAAAATCTAAGCCCTCACCCAGCTCTGTTGGACGAAAAGCAAAAAGGTTATAACTTTTAAAATATGACAAAAAATATTTATTTTTATAAAAATTTATTTTTAGTGTCCAAAAGTTGCAAAAAGGTAAAAAAAAAAAATCTGGTATCACTGTAATCACTTACCAGAAGAATAATGATATCTTATTATACTGCACCGAAAACTACGTAGAAAAATAGATAAAAATTGTTGAACTGCCGTTTATTTGTTCAGTCTCCCAAAGATGGCAATATGGCTCAGTTCATATTTATTCTGTGCTGAGCACTTACTTCAGGGTTACCATATAGATTCCCAAAAAACGTATTTGAGACAAAAAAAACCAATGGAGCCATTGACTATAATGAGACAAATAGAGATACCGTACTTTGGACTTTCGTGTGGCCTTAGTTCTGGTGATGTTCCATCTTTTTAGGCATCTTTCTACCACACAAAAGCACAATCGACCACAGTTGTGTGCATTCCTAAAAAGACAAGACTCTGCCAAAAAGGAGGCCAGACAGAGTCCAAAATGACTCTGCCTCATTACAGTGAATAGTCCCATCGAGGGTTTCATTTAAATCATGTTTTATGGGGATTTATCTGGTGCTCAGCATAGAGAGCAGGATAAATGTGAATGGGGCCTTAATAGTGATCAAAAACTTTTATGTTCCCAAAATGCTATTAATGAAAACTTTAACTCGTCTCGCAAAAAAACAAGTCCCCACTCAGGTTCCATCATCTGTCAACATAAAAATAGGGTTTTTCATGTTTTTATTAGCACAGAGGTTTTGGAAAAGCAACATAGTTCCTCCAAATATAATCAAGTGAAATCTGCACTCCCAAATGTTCCCCTTCCTTTTGAGCCCTGAAGTTGGCCTAAACCACAGTTAGCATCCACAAGTAGGGCAATGGTGTAACTAGGAGGACCCACTTAATTTCTGCAGAAACACAAGCTGGCCACAATGCAGGGGTGGGATTCAAATTTTTAACAGGTTCCCTGTTTGTGTTTGGAAACCCAGCCCATTTTGAAACCACACCCCATTTGGATACCACCCCATTTTGTTAGCCACACCCATTTTCACGCAACCTCAAAATACAAGTAAGGGTAACTAAAAGTAAAGGCGCTTCCCCTTCTTACCCCACCTATTTTTTCACTGGTCTCATTGCCTCCTGTCCAGCACACATTGCCCCAGTCACTGTCAGTCACTTCTTAGTATGACGTATAGTATTATAGAGTTTTCTACAAGTTTTGAAAATTAGTACTAAAGGAATCTGCTCAAATTGTAAAGGATGAGCACCTGTTCGTCTGTCACCTCAACTGTCTGCTGCACCTAATCCTTGGCTTCATCAGTCACAGGCCAAATATGTGTAAGTAACTATTGAGTGATGGACTGAAGCAGTCAGGATGTAATCACATAGAATTAAAAATATTGTTCACTCCCGGACAACCCCTTTCAATGATAGGCACGGCCTAATGATGGATGGAGAGCGAGGCACATTTTGTGAGGAAGGTAGGGAGTTAGTAACTATAGTACTAGGGGCAGCTATATGAACAGAAACCTCAGTAATACACCCGATCAAGGGAGGCTTTTTCTGGTGGTGCTCACCTTATTTATTAGGCAATTCACATAAGCCTGTAAAATGGCGGAAAGGACAATTTTCCCTCCCACCCTTTTAACCGCTTAAAGGCCAAACAGATTTTGCACTTTCATTTTTCCCTCCCCTTCTTCCCACACCTGTAACTTTTAATTTCCTGCTGACAAAGCCATGTGAGGGCTTGTTTTTTGAGGGACTAGTATTACTTTTGAATGACTCCATCCATTTTATCATCCTGGAAATTAAGAGAAAAGGGAAATTGCTGAAAAAAAACACAATTTCACAATTGTTTTCTAGGTTTTGCTTTCTCGACGTTCATTTTGCAATAAAAATAACCTGGAAATATAATTGTCCAGGTTAGTAGGATTATGATAATACCAAACTTACATATTATTATTTTTTTCAGTGGTGAAGAAAAATTAAAAAAATTCAGAAATTCGTCAAAAAAAAATTAACTTTAGTCACCATTTTCCAAAACCTGTAATATTTTTATTTTTCAGTTAAAGAGCTATGTGAAGGTTCATTTTTTGTGCAGTAATCTGCTGTTTTTATTGATACTATATACGACGATTTGATCTCTTCTTAGGCCGGTTTCACACGTCAGTGGCTCCGGTACATGTAGTGACAGTTTTCTCACATACCGGAGACACTGACACACGTAGACCCATTAAAATGAATGGGTCTGTGCACATGTCAGCATGTTTTCACGGACCGTGTGTAAAACACGGAGACATGTCAGTGTTTGTGGGAGCGCATGGTCCGCAAAACATGCTGTATAGGGCACACGGAGAACAGTTCACACTGTCCTCTGTGCTCACGGACAGCCGCCATGGAAGAAGCGCTACTGTAAGCGCTGTTCCCCTGCCTGTGGTGCTGAACGTGGCTGTGAATCTTCTCTCCTGCTCTGCCGGCAACAGTGAGCAGGTGTTGTGAATGTGCTAAAAATGGTTTCTGAGCAGAGGCTCCCTCGGGTGGTTACTGACAGTACTGAACCTTTCAGCGAGGAATGGCAATCTGGGATCACGGACTGGTCTGATATAAGGGAGGTTCTCTCCCATGATGGTTGCCTGTGATCAATTGTTCTTGTCTCAACTTTGGTTCCTGGTTCACTTGGAAGCTTGCTGAGTCTTGCCTTCATCTTCTGCTATCAGATAAGATATTTTCTGCTTTTATTTTTTGTGCTTGCTTTTTGCATTGTTCCCTGCACTTCTGTGGAGGTCAGCCAGGTCCCCTCCGGGGAGCTTGTGCTCCTCTCAGTATATCTGGAGCCACTGTTGTTTGTTCATTTGCTTTTTCCTGTTTTTTTCAGGGGCTGCGGCTTAGTTTTGTTACACCAGAGAACTGATTTAGGTGGTTGAGGTCGTGTGATCTCAGGTGTTTTTGCAATCAGTAGAGTTGGTATTTTTTAGGGTTTTTTTTGGATTGCAGTGAATATCCTTTCCTGTACTTTTCTGTCTAGACAGATTGGGCCCCAGCGTTTGCTCATTCTATTTTCTGTCTGTGTCCGTGCTTCCTCTTGTCTAACCGCCATTACATGTTTGTGGGCTTCCTATTTTCTTTGGGGATCTGCTCCGGGGCAGATAGCTTTCATCTTTCTGCCTTTAGGTGTAGTTATCTTTCAGGCTGTGACGAGGCGTCTAGGATCAACGTAGGAACGCTCCACGGCTACCTCTAGTTGTGTGGTTAGTTCAGGTTACTGCAATCCAATAGGTTCCAGCCTCTCTGGTGTATTGCCATTTTTGCTTACTCTCCTCAGCTACCAAAACATAACAGCAGGAGAGAATGAATGAAAAACAAACCGACGTGAGGTCCCCCTCTGTTTGTGAACCAACCCAGCAAAACTATACAGGTGCGGGCTGCTATTCTCAGACTGGAAAGGGGCCATGAATATGGGTCCCCACAGCCTAAAAATAGCAGCCCGCAGCTGCCCAGAAAAGGCACATCTATTAGATGCCCCTATTCTGCAGCTTTGTCAGATTCTTCCCACTTGCCCTCTAGCGGTGGCAAGTGGGGTTAATAAGTGGTTAATGTCACCTTTCTATTGTAAGGTGACATTAAGCCTGAGTTTGTAATGTATAGGCGTCAATAAGTCACCTATCCATTACTAATCCTAGTGTTATTCAAGGTTTAAATAAACACACACACAATAAGAATAAAGTATTTTAATGAAAGAATACACTACACAGTTTTAAAATCTTCATTATACTCCTAATCCCATATAGAAGCCATTGTTCTGGAAAAAATATAAAATAAAAAAGCAACAATATACCCATACCTGTCCGCCGTACAGTCAAGTCCCACAACACAATCCATCTCGGTGGGTTAATTAGTTTACAGCCGGAGCGCTGCTAATCCGACTGCTCCGACTGTAAACTACTGGGGAATGAATGGAAGCAGCATGCACAGGCTCAGTGACAAGCGGTGACGTCACTGAGTCTGTGCTCGCTGACAGCTGAACTCCTGTGACCTCAGCACCGTGGGCACCATTCCTGGAAGAGCAGGAGAGAATAATGACAGGCAGCTTCAGCACCACAGGCAGGGGAACAGCACTTACTGTAGCGCTTCTTCCCCGGCGGACGTCCTTGTGGTCCTGATGCAGCACACGGTTGCCACACATATGCCACACGGATGTACCACCTATACACACAGACACGGATATCTCCGGTACCGATTTTTCCGGTACTGGAAGTATCTGGATGTGTGAGACCCGGCCTTAATGCATTTTTTCGTGAAGCTGCAGCAACCAAAAACCCACAATTCTGGCATTTTGATTTTTTTTTCTCATTACGTTTTTAGCATATTGGGTTAATTAATTTTGTATTTTCAAAGATTTTTTCTGAACATGTGTACATAACAATTATTATTTTTTAGTAATTTGCATATCTTTATTGTTAACTGGAATTTGTTTTACTGTTTTAAAAACTTTCTTTACTTTTCACTTTACTTGTTAGTCCCCTTAGGGAACTTTAACCTTCACAGTATATACAGCATTGCTGTATATAGTTAAAATCACTGCCTTCTATGACGCCCAGCCATTGGCTAGATGTCATAGGAAACACTACATGACAGGCACTGAGGAGTTCAGCAGGCCCAAGCTGTCATAGCAACCCATCGGTTGTCTGTGATCACACGGCATGGGAATCCAATGACCTCGCAAACTAATGTCCGCGCTGGATTATGGCTCTTAAATGCTGCTGTCAGCAAATGACAGCAGCATTTAAGAGGTTAACCCCAAAGGATGGTTTGCATGTTAATGACTGGTCCAATTTTTACAATTGTGACCACTGTCCCTTTATGTGGTAATAACTATGGAACGCTTCCATGGATCCCGGTGATTCTGACAATGTTTTCTTGTGACATATTGTACTTCATGATAGTTGTAAAATTTGATTGATATGACTTGCGTTTATTTGTGAAAAAAAACGGATATTTGACAAAAAATTGTAAAATTTCGAAATTGTCCATCTTTGAAATTTCATGGCCTTAAATCATAGAGATAAGTCACACAAAATACTTCATAAGTAACAATTCTCACATGTCTACTTTACATCAGCACAATTTTGGAACTAACATTTTTTTTGTTAGGACGTTATAAGGGTTAAAAGTTAAACAGTGATTTTTCAAATTTTTACACCATTTTTTAGGGACCACTTCACATTTGAAGTCACTTTGAGGGGTCTATATGATAGAAAATACCCAAAAGTGACACCATTCTAAAAACTGCACCCCTCAAGGTGCTCAAAACCACATTCAAGAAGTTTATTAACCCTGCTGGTGTCTGAACAGTGGAAATGCCCCACAAGTGACCCCATTTTTTAAACTAGAACCCCCAAGGAACTTATCTACATGTGCCTTAACAGTGGCGATGCCCAACAAGTCCCCTCTTTTTGTAACTAATCTACT
>VIAB01001594.1:78598-96128 GCA_009801035.1 Oophaga pumilio | reverse complement strand
ACAGGGAGACTTGCTGATCATGCACTGCGCATAATCAGCAAGTTAAGTAGCTCTGGTGAGCCGGATGTCGTCATGACGACATCCGTTCACCATGGCAACGATCAGGACCCCGCGTCACACCGCGGGGTCTCCGATCCAAAGGCAGATGGGCTTGTTAGATCGCAGTATATCGGGGCTTAAAGTGCCAGGTGTCCGCTGTCAGAATCAGCCCCTGTGAGCGCGGCTGATCGCTTAGACGTAATATTCCGTCAATGGTCAAATTGGCCCAGGGCACATAGATGGAATATTACGTCTAATGTCAAAAGGGTTAAAGGGGTTGTCCGGTCTAGAATGACAAGTCTGCAGTCACTTTGTCTGACTGCAGACTTGTGAAACATCCTAGCACATGCACTGTGTGCTGCAAGGATTCGCTGTGTCAGCACTGGGAACGGCAGTCACGTGACCGCAAGTACAGTTGTGCTCAAAAGTTTACATACCCCGGCAGAATTATTGCTTTCTTGGCCTTTTTCCAGAGAATATGAATGATAACACCAAAACTTTTTCTCCACTCAAGGTTAGTGGTTGGATGAAGCCATTTATTGTCAAACTACTGTGTTTTCTCTTTGTATATCCAAACCATCCAAATGACCCTGATCAAAAGTTCACATACCCTGGTGATTTTGGCCTGATAACATGCACAGAAGTTGACACAAATGGGTTTGAATGGCTGCTAAAGGTAACATCCTCATCTGAGACCTGTTTGCTTGTAATCAGTGTGTGTGCATAAAAGCTGAGTGAGTTTCTGGGATCCAGACAGACTCTTGCATCTTTCATCAAGCCACTGACGTTTCTGGATTGCGAGGCATCATAGTGAAAGCAAAAGAATTGTCAATGGATCTACGAGAAAACTGTATCAAAGAGGAAAGGGATACAAAAAGCTGAAATACTGGACTCTCTGAAAACTAGCGGTGTGGCTATTTCAAGATGCACAATAAGGAGGCACTTGAAGAAAAATGGGCTGCATGGTCGAGTCGCCAGAAGAAAGAAATTACTGCGCAAATACCTTAAAGTCTCTCACCTACAATACGCAAAACTGAACAGAGACAAGCCTCAAAACTTCTGGAACAAGGTAATTTGGAGTGATGAGACCAAAATTGAACTTTTTGGTTACAACCATAAACTTTACATTTGGAGAGAGGTCAGCATGGCCTATTATGAAAGGAACAGTATTCCTACTGTAAAGCACGGAGGTGGATCGCTGATGTTTTGGGGATGTGTGAGCTACAAAGGCACAGGAAACATGGTCAAAGTTGAAGGAAAGATGAATGCAGCACGTTATCTGCAAATACTGGAGGTAAATTTCAAACATCAGCCTGGAAGCTGTGCATGGGACGTACTTCGATGTTTCAATATGACAAACGATCCAAAACATAAGGCCAAGTCGACCTGTCATTGCCTAGAGCAGAACAAAGTGAAGGTTCTGGAGTGGCCATCTCAGTCTCCTGACCTCAATTGCATTGAGACACTTTGGGGAGATCTCAAGCGCACAGTTCATGCTAGACAGCCCAGGAATTTACAGAAACAGGAAGCTTTTGCAAAGAAGAGTGGGCAGCTTTACCATCTGAGAAAATAAAAGAACCTCATCCACAACTACCACAAAAGACTTCAAGCTGTCATTGATGTTAGAGGGGGCAATACACGGTATTAAGAAATAGGGTATGTGAACTTTTGATCAGGGTCATTTGGATGTTTTGGGGTATCATTATGATTTAAAAAGAGAAAACACAGTAGTTTGATAATAAGTGGCTTCACCCAACCACTAACCATGAGTGGAGAAAAAGGTTTTGTGTTATCATTCATATTCTCTGAAAAAAGGCCAAGAAAGAAAAAATTCTGCCGAGGTATGTAAACTTTTGAGCACAACTGTATGCCATATGCATACTCCCAGCCAGAACTCATCTAGAGAGCTTGCGGCATACAAGAGTACATAAGACAAGTGTATTGAGCAAGGCCACACCCATTAGATGGCTTCTGCCCAGGAGTATGCATATCGCATATGTTCGGTCATGTGCTGTTTCTGGCACATACAAACTGTTCCAGGTGTCTTGCCATATGTCTATTTTTTTATGTCTGTTATGTCCTTTTCTGACAGCCTATAACATCATAAGCTGCAGCCAATAGAAAAGGTCAGACAATTATATATTCAATTTATCATAAATTACAAGCATTACTGACATGCATTGCCAGTATACTGCAGCTAGACAAGATGGAGGACAGTGCAGAAAAATGGGGGGGCAAAACTTCTATCCTAAGTCATGTGAGAAATCTCGTTAGAGAGTCAATATTGACTTTTAGGATTGCTACTTCCTATAGGTGGCACTAGAGTGTTAGTCCTCTTCCTCTCTGAAGAGACAGTGTGCATATTTCCCAGAGGAGTATTGCAGCTTAAAAGTCTCCTCACATTTGCTTGTCAGGCTTGACATATCAATCTCCACAAGGAGAAACTTTACCCCTTGGGTCCCTTGCTTACCTTTGAAAATGTTTGCAACTCTCTGGAATAGTTCTGAGGTTCCCAACTGCTTTTTGTTGTTGCTTTAGGGATGATGTGTGAAACTTACTTTTCAGGATCAAGTCTCAGCAGGAGTGACCCAGTACACCACTTATCAGTAGCGCACTGCTAATAGGGGGAGACCATATGGCTGCTATGGACCCTTGATTTTTTTTTTGGGGGAGGGGGGGGCGGATGTCTATGGATACCACATTCCCTTCCAATAGCTCCTTGATTTCAACAGTATACAGATACTTAATTTCTAATTCCACCTATCTATCTAGTCTAAGTGTAGCAGGCTTAATGACATCACTAGATCGTGCTTGCTACACAGATCCTCAATCCTCACACTGAACAAACCAGATCATTGCGTAGGGTAAATAGGGCTTTGAGAGTCTTTTTTTGTGAGAAACTGTGAGGCATCATACTTTGTGTGGGCCATCATAATGTTTGGGTGGGCCTATCATACTGTGTGTGGGTCTATTGAGGCAATCTTACCTTATGATTATGGAATGTTCTTATGGAATGATTTAGTGAATCCTGCTTTGAGCAGGAGGTTGGACCAGATGACCCAGGAGGTCCCTTCCAACTCCACCATTCTATGATTCTATGATTCTATGGGGTGTCTGATCCTGTTGAGGCAAGCTTTGGGATAATCATATTGTGTGTGTGTGAGGGCTGAGGGGGACATTATATTGTGTGTGTGGCCTGTGGAGGCAATATACTGTGTGTGGCATCATACTATGTAGGGGGGTTGTAGGATCATCATGAGTGGGAAGCTGTGTGGGTTATATACTGTGTGTTTGGGCATCATACATGGGGTAATGTATAGTCTCATCATACTTTGTGTATGGGGTGGTTTGGCGGCATCATACTTTGTGTAGGGAAGTGGGATCATTATACTACGTATGGAGAGGGCTCTGAAAACATTAAACTGTTTGTGGGGGCATGATACTATGTGTGGGAGGTTGACTGTTAGCGCATCATACTGTGGGGGCGGAGCTGTGTAATCCTTTGTACTATGAAACATACTGTGTATGGGTGGGCTGTGGGGGAATCATACTGCATCATGGTGGCTGTACGGATATCATACTATGTGGGGATATCATACTGTCAAGGTTCCATTGTACCGTGTGGGGGCCATCATACAATGTGTGGGACTGCTGGGGGCCATCATACTGTATGGAGACCAGTGGTAGTCCTTCAATAGAAAAATTGACCTTTAAAAAATACTATTTCTATATACTGTATTTAGTATTGCCTTACCCAGTTCCTCCTTGCTATTCAAACACTCCACAAATAAAGACAATAGAAGCTTTAGTTCTCTTCATATAAATTATTTCTTTATCTAAAAAAACGGCACAGAATATCATCCATTTTCATAATTGAGAGATGAAACTTACATGCAGGATAAACACCACAGTGAATCATTCCAAGCTTGAAAAAGAGGGAGGTTCCTTGAAATGTCGCTCAGGTGTGGGTGATTGATCCAGCGTCTCGACTGTTCCTATTTAGAATAAATTTCCACTTATCTATATTGTACTATGCCTGCAATTACTCGCTGTGGTGTTTATCCTGCATGTACGTTTGATTTCTGAATTATGAAAATGGATGTTATTCTGTGCCGTTTTTTTAGATAAAGAAATAATTCATATGAAGAGAACTAAAGCTACTGTTGTCTTTATTCGTGGGCTGTGGCAGTCATCATAATGAATGGGGACATCATACTCTGCTGAGGTTTACTGTGAATGCATCTTTCTGTAGGAAAGTCACTGTGGGGACATCATACCGAGGTGGGGTGTCATTGTATGTACTTCAAAATGTGTGTGTGGAGGAATTGTGGGGGACACTGTAGGGGCACAATACTGTTTTGGGGAGCTGTAGGGGCTTTTTAATTTTTTTTCTGCACTATGGGGTCATAAAATTGTGTGAGGGTTTGTAATGACACCATACTTTGCTGGGGTCATCATACTGTGTGTGGAGGCAAACTGTGCATGTGTCATACTATATGTGGGGTAGGGGCATTTTTAGGCGTATAAAAATTTATGTGGGCCATGTTAAAGTTATTGGAATGGATGAAATAACCAAGAGTCTTCAGTAAAACCAAATCACTGTGTATTGGCCACAATACATGTCTCTCTCCTTGTCTTTAAAAGTTTAAAGCTGTGCCCTTCTGTGACAGCATCTATATGCTATGAACCCATGCCTTCCTTGCCGAATATATATTATATTTTTTTAGGAGGAGTCAATCAGGACTTTTTTTTATGGTGCCCCATGATTTCAAGGTATGCCCCTGCTACTATTAAATTCACTTAAGGCTATCTTTACCTTAAAATGCCCCTACACAGGAAGCCCAAACCAGAAGTTCATGCCTTTGGGTCTCTACGCCACTTTGCTTACGTTTCCAAGAAGGGCTAAGCTAAGCCTATCAAAGCCAAGTTTGAGTTCCTTGCTCTTCTGCTCTTTTGTTGCAACAGTTCGGAGGCTTAGCCCCAAACTCCACCAATCTACATTTCTCATGTGTAATTTTGACATGTCCGAATTTTATGAAATGACACGTACAATTTATGGTATTTTAGACTTCTCCTGTGTGTGGAATAAGGAGAAAGGTGTCCAGAGGTATCCACAGCTGCATGCATCCTGTTAAGGCTATCCTACCTTTTACCTAACAATTCATGTGTTGGTTCTTTCATGACAGTCGAACTACAACTATCATTTTATGGTATACAATAGTATGAACATGATTTCATGTTTGCAATGTACATCACCATGATTGATTGTTATTGTACATAAATCTTAAAAATAACAAACAAAAGTCCAGTTGCATATTTAATTGTGACAAGGAACCACCACTTAGGGGTAACTGTTCACAAAAAAGGAAACCACTCCAGATACGCATGAGAAAACAGGAGAACATGGATTGTACATGTTTCAAACAATAAGTACATTTTATTAATTCTCAAAAATGTATTTAAAAGTGTTAAAAAGAAGTACAAAAAGACAATAAAGTGACACCCTTCAGCCACCATAGAACCAATATTGTATGCCTTTACAAATGTAAATGGTGGGTAAAAGATTGCTCCCCTGATACAGGTCTTAAGGAGCGTCCACCTTCAATAAATATCTTCCATTCTGTGAGAGTAATTTCAATATCTCATATTTAGTGGATGCATCTTAGTCGGTGTTCATAGGGGCAGAATGAACCTTCCCAAGACATAGTTTAAATAAATAGAAGGTAGTCAATACATTGATAAAGGAAAGTATCTTACCCACACACAAAGGGAGGAGGCACAGGTAGTCACAAGACCGAATAGTAAGAACCCCAATGAGCGATTTGCCTCGTGTTTAGTACATGCCGCTTTCTCAAGTGGAATTGTGGGGGTGATGGCCGGGTCACGTGGTGGTGACGCAGCTGGCGAGGCACGCATGCTCTGACACACAGTAGTCTCACTTGTCAGTTAGTGATCACATAGTTTTCCATTTGACCTGTTACTAAAAAGGTCCTGGCAGGTAACACCACATCACATAACTTCTTGAGAAAGCGGCATGTACTAAACATACGAAACGCGCGTTGGGGTTATTACTATCTGGTTTTGTGACTTGTGGATCTAAGCTGCAGCTCTCTGTGTAGCTGAACGATGTTTAATCCCCTCCAATCTGATGGCGATGACTTGTCATAAGGACAATGATCAATATCATTAGACCAAAGAACCTCTTTAATACTGAATAAAGAATAACTACTACTAACACAATTAGTAATACAACTTGTTCTTGGCTGACTTTATCTTACATGTACAGTAGTTCATTAAGAACAAACTATTAATGTATTTATTTGTTTTCTCAGGTCTTGTACCTTTCCTACTATCGATTTGGGTGTCAGCTTTATCCTTCGGAAGGTGGCACTTTCAACGATACCTGAAGAAAAAGTAAAAGAAGGGGATTTCCTGGCCTTACCTCTATTCTGATTATACCTCACAGCAATGTCATCATTAAAGCTGTTCATTTGCCTAAAGCTGATGATAACACTAATTCATGGTAAGAATTTATGTAAACTATTATTGTTTAACATATGTAACTTTGGAAGTATTGCATTGTCTGCTTGATGAAAAAAATGGGTGTTTTGCTCCAATATTATTAAGGCCAGGGCTGTATTTGATGCCAGCCACTTGGGTGCTAGTGCCTAGGGTTGCAGTGTGCTGAGTGGTACATGCTTGCAAGGGAGAACTAAACATAAATATATTTATTTTCCAGCTTCCTCACCTCCTCCCTGCTGGACATTGAAAAGTATTTTTGGAAGATGAAGGGGTTCATAGGCTGCACTAGCAGAGATCGATAATGCATGTGACCATGTCTCTGCTAGAGAGCCAGTACCACAGCTTGTGACTCTGCTGCGCAGGGTTACAGACATAGAGAAAGAGCAGCGAGTTGCAAACAAGAAACAAAGTCACAAGGACTTCTGCGCTGGCAGGCGCTATGTGAAGTGCTGCACAAAGTGGAGAAAAGGGGCTGTACTCTGTAGTTAAGGTGATAACTGCAGGATGGGGCAGTGTTCACCCTTGCTCTGAAATTTGACTTTAGGCAAATGTTAGTAACGGCAAATGTTCCTTCCTATGATATGCTTATTTAGAAGAAAATAATGCAAATACTTCAAGGGACCCTGTCCTCAGGTTTACTCCATATAAAGTACGATCAGCACCTGTAAGCCCCCATGTACAGTATTCTAGAATGCTGTATATGTCCCCAATCCACTTTGCAAGGCAAAAATAGCTTTTATTATACTCACCTACGGGGCGGACCGGTCCGATGGGTATTTCTGGTCTTAATCCAGCGCCTCCCCTTTTCTCTGCATTCGCCATCCTACTTTATACAGAGAAAACCTGGTAACAGGTTCCCTTTAAGTACAATTGTGTGAAAAAGTGTTCGCCCCCTTCCCGATTTGCTATTCTTTTGCATATTTGTCACACTTAAATGTTCAGATCACCAAACAAATGTAAATATTAGACAAAGATAACACAAGGAAAAACAAAATGCAGTTTTTAAATGAAGGTCTTTATTATTAAGGGAAAAAGAAATCCAAACCTACAGGGCCCTGTGTGAAAAAGTGATTGCACCCCCCTCCTTAAAATATAAATTAACTGTGGTTTATCACATCTTTACCAATGTGAATGTATACAATTCTTGTTCTGAATTGACTGTCAGGATCAGGAGGGAAAAATGCTATTTTAGGAAACATGCAATATGGTTGTACTAGGTTCCCTTTATCATTTCTTATCCCTTGGGAGAACTAGGTGGACATGTGACTTTTTTCAACCTTGCTAACTATGTGACTATGAAATATACAGGTGCATCTTACAAAATTAGAATAACATCAAAAAGTTAATTTATTTCAGTTCTTCAATACAAAAAGTGAAACTCATATATTATATAGAGTCATTACAGACAGAGTGATCTATTTCAAGTGTTTATTAATGTTGATGATTATGACTTACAGCCAATGAAAACCCAAAAGTCATTATCTCAGTAAATTAGAATACTTTATACCACCAGCTTGAAAAATGATTTTAAAATCCGAAATATTGGCCTACTGAAATGTATGTTTAGTAAATGCATTCAATACTTGGTCGGGGCTCCTTTGGCATCAATTACTGCATCCATGAGTTGCCGCCTCAGGATACTGGACATCCGCCTCCTATTGATTTCAATAAGTAAGTGAGGACTTCTGGCCGATGGCCACCAACACCAATAACATCTGATCGTTGGGGTGCCGGGTTTTGGACCCTGGCCGATTAGACATTGTTGACCTATCCCAAGGATAGGTCATCAATATAAAAGTAGTGGACAACCTTTTTATTGATCCCTTTGAAGCAAGAGGTCCACTGCGAGTCTGACATTTTAAATTCCAAGTCTAATTCCAATTTGGTGACATGTGTGAACAATGATATGAGGTATTGGGAGTATAGAAAACATCTACCTCTTTGTTCAAGTAGTGTTAGTATTAAAGGCTTAGGCCTCTTTCACACTTCAGTCGTGCGACGTCAGTCAAAATCCGTCAAAATGTGGAAAAAACGGATCCGCCATTTTTTTTTGGCGGATCCGTTTTTTCCCCATAGACTTGCATTAGTGACGGATTTTGACGGATGGTCGTCCGTTATGTCCGTTTTTGGACGGATCCGCCAAAAAATTGGCGTCCGCCATTCAAAAAAAACGTCCAATGCAACGTTTTTTTTGACCGCCAAAATGGCGGACAACGGCGGATCCGCCGCATCCGCCATTTTCTACAATGGCCGCCTATGGGCGGCGGATCCGTTGGCATCCGTTTTTGGCGGATTCCGCCTGCGGATCCGTCGCCTCCATTGAAAACCATTGTAAAATGTAGAAAACAGTGTCCGGGGTCTCTCTCTCTCTCTCTCTCTCTCTCTCTCTCTCTCGTCCGGACTTACATTTCCGGGACGAAATTTCCATTATTTCCGGGTGAAATCTTCTTGGCGGATCCGTCACAAAAACGGACCACTTTTGCATCCGTTTTTTTATTTTCTGACGGATCCGCCATTTTCACGGATGGGCGGACGTCACACAACGGAAATGTGAAAGAGGCCTTAGGCGTCAATTAATTTGCACCTCTAAAACAGGAAATAGTTTTATAGCCTCCGTGTCCACAACATACCGGCACTTAGCATTGTCCTCCACTGTCCAATTTCTAAAAGCAGAGGGATTCTCTATACCAGGAGGAAATTGTGGGTTATTGCAAATAGATTCAAGTAGAAGATTAATGAGGCATAAAACCAGCCAAGTACTTTACTCCATCCAACACTTGGAGAATGATGAATAATAGGGTTATCAATATGCTGCCTATGAGGAGGAATCTAAACAAGAGTATCCAGTGGGACTTCTAAAGCCCATCAGAATGTTGGGCTAGACGTGGCATGGTAGATTGCCAGCTGCGTGATTTCCGCAGCCTTATAATAATTAGGGAGGTTTGGCACCACCTGCCCTCCTCTGGATTTGTGTCCTAGAAGCCATGTTCACTAGACTGTATGTAGCCCTGTAAAACAAAATAATTCTTGAAGCCCTGAGGCTCGTTGTTGAGCAGCATAGATAAGTGACACATAGAGGACAATCTGGAACAATGGATCAGTAGTGTGGAGCGTGGTATAATAAACCTAGGTTGTCTACTACACTAACTACTTGAACACTCAGGAAGTGGTCTTTAAGCATGAACTCAGAGTTATTATGGTAACTCCAATACACAGGAGATGAAGGTGATGACTGGAGCAGGAGGAGAACAGAGGAGCCTAGACTGGACAGGTGAGTAACAGTTCACCCTTTGCTTTAGACTGTCAAAGAGACTGTGAAAAGATTTTCTTGAGGAAAACTGGGGCTTTAATATATATTTTTTAGAAATATAGCGTCTCTTCACAAGACGGCATCCCTTCCAATTAACTAGATAGAGAAGTCTATTATCTTGAAAGAAAACGAGTGGACTTGAAGGTAATCTGTCATCAGGTTTTTGCTATCTCATCTGAGAGTAGAATAATGTAGGCATGTATCACTTAGTTTACTGGGCACAGCAGTTGTGACACAGAGTTCTTAGATGTAGCAGTCAGATGACTTGGCATCAGGCAGCTCGCCTGGGCAATGATAATGTCCTAGTGATAAAACCTTCATTGTAAGTTAACAACAGCACACAGCCAAATAAGTGACACATAGCTGAATTCAGTGTTTTAACCCCTACCTCATGCTGTCCCCAGATTAAATAGCAAAAACCTGCTGACAGATTCCCTTTAATTATAAAACAGAATTAATTGAGAACCAGGGGATGGAGTAGAGAGATAACCAAACTTTTGGGAATCTTCAGCGCAGCACACAATTTTAGATCGAAAGTGACATAGTTGATTTGCTCAGTCATTTTAAATGGACCAATAAATCTTACTGCTAGCTTTCTACAAGCAGTTTTTAGATGGATGTTATTAGTTGAGAGCCAAACTTTATATTCTGGAGAGATGTTGAGTGGGATGCCTGTGTTTATCCGCACATCATGTAGCTGCAGCAACAGACAGGTTGGATTGAACCTCTGTCCAGATGACTAGGATGTCTTGAAAGGTTCTATTCACTGAAAGCTACTATGACTATAAGGTCCCAAAGCAGCACTGGCCTTCACGCTTCAAATACTGTACATGGATGTGGACTTACACAGGGGACCTGGTTGAGTCCTCCAATGACCAGTGGAGCGGTTTGGCAATAATTTTAAGGTCGCCCAGTCCGTAGGGAAGACATGGGATAAAATCGGAAGTCAGAAGAATTGTCAGTAAACAAGTGGTGGTAAAAACCAGGAAGAAAGACAAGGGACAAAATGGGACGTTTGAAGAATCATCATCAGTGAACAGGCTGAGGTCAGATCAAGAATAAAACATGCTGTACAAGAGCTAAACCAAAGAAGTGCACCAGCGCTAGCATAAACTGGCAATTCTTAGCAGTAAGCTGTGAGTTTTAGTAGGATGTTGTGATTTTTCATTGGCAATAGAATGGAGGTGATTAATCCTGGACATCACACATTATCATACTGCCAGACACCATGACTAGACTGCACAACACAACAGGTCCCAGTCACACTAGTCTCTGTGGTTGGACAGAGCTTGTACCACCCATTGCTTTTGGTATTGACATCTCCTCCATAACCAGCTCCACCCACAGAATGAATATGGTAGTACCGAATGACAGAAGCAGGTGTTGCAATAGAGTCCAGATGAAGATGTGACTGCACACAATGGTGCTGTTTGAAGTGTTTTCCACAATTTGTGTTGTTCTTAGTGCCATCATATTCCACAGCACTACTGTCATCACTGTTCTCACAATCTAAATTCTAAAGGGCACCAGAGTACTTGGAAGAAACGCACATAAACACGGGGAGAACTTACAAACTCCTTGCAGATGTTGTTCTTGGTGGGATTGGAACCCAGGACCCAGCGCTGCAGTACTAGCACTTAGCCTCCGTGTTGTCCATGATCTTGAACATTTGCTATGCTGTCTGAGGCTTTAGAATCTGAAATATAGTTATTGTTTTTTTTTTGTAGCATTGCATGATCTGCACTTGGGGTGAATATATTGGGATATCCACTCCTGAGAAGATTGTCAGCTGTCTTGAATGTTTTCGACTTGTGAATAATCTGTCTCACTGCAGAATGATAGACTCAAAATTGTTCGTAAATGGTCTTATAACCCTTCCCAGGTTGATAGGAAGCAACAATAGCTTCTCTGAAATTATTGCGGATTTGCTGATTTCTTCTTCCTTGATATTGTGTTAACGCACACCTGAATTCTGCTTTTTAAAGAGGTATACACACTTCCTGATAAAAAATTTGCTGTACTTAATTATAAGCACTTCGCTTCTACTTTACTATGGAAACAGTAAGGGTGTACTTCATTTTGCTCACACTGCTTCAGCATTTTGGCACAGTTTTTGTCAAATAGATTAAGCAACATTACTCTTTCACTGAGCTCTATGGTTGGCATCCTTTGTTCTAGGCTGGGCTTGGTTGCTGTGTTAACTCTGCATACCCTTCTGATGCAGTCATCTATGGTTTTTTAAGGCTTGCTCAGGCTGCTATGTGCTGCCTGAGTATTAAGGTATCAGCGTTTACTACCAAGCTACTGTATATATTGACTCACATAACTCTGCTGAATGAAGATGACAGATAACCAACTCTTCTCAACTATTCTTGCTGTTGTTCACACCTTCATCTCTGCTATCAAGTTATCTGATCATTAGTTCATTTCTGCTGTTCTAATGCAGTCTACATCTTCAGCTTGACTGTGTCAGGTCTTCTGGTAATCACCTTATCTCAACTATCCTGATGCAGCTTACATTTACCACTTTGCTGTTCCTGTGTGTAAACACACTTCTGCTGCAAGATACGCATTTTGTTCCTATATATTCTATTCCTATATAACCTCCATATTTAGCTGAACTGCATCCACGCCTTCCCATCTGCTGTCCTTCAAACCCTGCTGTGCTGGTCCTTGCTGATCCATGTATTGTCTTCACCGACAAGCCTGTGCTGCTCTTCTATACCTCCAACTTAGTGAATCCTCCTCATCTGTCTCATCGTGTAGGCCCATAACATTTTTAGGTATTGTTGTTTATCTGAGGTTGTATTAACCTAGTTTTAATCTCTTCTAAAGATGAGATTTTCTTTTAATTATGTCCCGATGCTTAAAACGTCAGAATTTAAAGAGGATGTACACTTAGTTTTTTAAAGGCTGTATATTGTCAAAGTAAACTCTTCCAAAACTGATTTCAATAAGTTCCTGGCTGCAATAGAATAATTTTGCTCAGCAGCAAAGAGTTTCCTGGAAAAGAAACCACGGGGGTGGTTTCTCAACTTAATGAGAGAACTACAAGATAATACTTTGCAATTCCTACGGAGAAGACATCCAGTCCAAGGAAACAAAAAGCTCGCTGACTTTTGAATGATGCAAAAAAACATGACCTGAGAAGTCTAAAAGATTCAATTGCAGAGTCTGGCCAGTTTTGAGAATTTTCCCCCAAAGTCGATGAAACACTGAACAGAGTCATCCTGGTGATGAGATCTTTGGAAAAAATTTAAGATGAACAAGAACATAATGATTCAGAATATCATGTAAGATCTCTTTTAAAAGTGCTGACACATGGCTGGAGAATTACACAAACCAAAGGGCATGCCTAAATATTCATGGTAACTGTCACGAGTATTGAATGCCGTCTTCCATTTATCTCCTTCCTTGATGTGAATCAGGTTGTAGGCTTAGCAAAGATCCGACTTATTAAATATGCGAGCTCCTTTGATCTGATTGAACAGTTCTCAAATGAGAAACAAGGGGTAGTGATAATTTTTTGTGATTTTGTTCATGACCCGGTTGTCGATGCGTGGTCTGAGAGAACCATCCTGTCTTTATACAAAAAGGAATCCTGTGCCAGCATGAGGCATAGATTTTATTTTACATAGGTTGACACAGAGTAGCTTCAGACTCAGGTATAGACAAGGGGTAAACACTGTCTTTTGGAGGGTCTGTCACTGGAGGTAAAGCTATTGTTCAGTCATAAAGACAATCAGGTGGTCTCAGCACTTTGTTTGGAAAATCCTGTATATTTGGAAAATCCTAATAAAAGGCATATTTAAAATTATGAAAGCTGTGTCGATTGACATTGTAAGAGGTTAATACTCAAAACATGATGAACCCCAGAGGACAATCTGGTCAGTTGACAAATTACCAGTACATGTAGTCTTAACCACAGTAGTCTTCAGAGAACAGGTGCATCTGTAGCTCCCACTTGGATTAGCACCTTCTTGGTGCAAAAACTGATAAGACTGTTTGTAATAGTGGAGCCATTTGTTGAGATGACCTGACAAGATTCCTGTAAAGAAATAAAATGAGGTCTCATCCTCCTAGTCAACGAAGAATCAATAACATTTTCTGTAGCACCTGAGTCCACCAAAGCTTAACGTGAAAACTCTGAGGAATTGGAGAAGAGTGACACAAGTATTATGAACTTGTCATCAGTGGAAGATAATATTAATCTTAAGGCGATGTCTCCACCCTCACTAAGGTCTGGAGTTTTCTTACTTGGTCTTTAGCTTAGAACAGTCTATATTGGAATGGCCTCTTTTCAAAATAAATATATATGGTAATTTGTCTGACAGGCCTTGAATTTTCTCTGAAGGAGACAATACTTTATGGCCAATTTGAATAGGTTTCACAGTTCCCTCCCTGGGGAGAGACTTAAATGGATTTCAGACATTAGGTTCACAATGATCTTGATTTTTCTCCTTTGACCTTTCTTTGAATCATATATCCACACTGGTGGCAAGAGAAAAAAGAACATCACGGGAGGTTGGCTTGATGACAACACTTTAGTTGTTCAATAGTAAAATTATTAATCAAAAACTCAAATTGCCTAATAATTGTACATACAGTATACAGCTCTGGCAAAAATTAAGATACCACTGCACTGTTTTATAAAAATCAGCTTCTCTACATGTTTGACAGCCATTCCATTCCAGTGTCAGTTGAATTCCAACCAGAGTATACCTCATTCTACTTAATGTGCTTCTAATTAGGTGATCACCTGAACCAAATCTTATTTAACGAAGGAAAGTATAAAAAACACTGCTGTCGTGATCACAATCCTCTTGCAATAGGACAAGCTGGATGGCAAAACAAGTGCTAGTAATATCCCAAAAGTAATAGGAATGAAAAAATAACTTTTAACCATGCCAAAGGAGTTGAAAAGAAAAGTCTTGAGTAAGGAAAAGAAGGGCTCAATTCTGGCTTAACTAGCAGAGGGATACAGTGAGCGTCATGTTGCCTCCATCCTTAACATTTCTAAGACGGCAGTCCATTACAACAAGGTCAAGCAGCAGACATTGGGGACAACAAAGCTACAGACAGGCAAAGGGCGAAAACGACTCTCCACTGACCGGGATGACCATCATCTTATTCGAATGTCACTCAGCAACCGCAGGATGACATCAAGTGACCTACAAAAGGAATAGAAAATGGCAGTTGGGGTGAAGTGCAGGGCAAGAACAGTTCGTAACAGGCTCCTAGAGGCAGAGCTCAAGTCATGCAAAGCTAGAAAAAAGCCTTTCATCAATGAGAAGCAAAAGAGATCCAGGCTGAAGTTTGCCAAAGACCATAAGGATTGGACCATAGAGGACTGGAGTAAGGTAACCTTCTCTGATGAGTCTAATTTTCAGCTTTGCCCAATACCTGGTCGTTTAATGGTTAGACAAAGACCTGCAGAAGCGTTCAAGCTACAGTGTCTTGCACCCACTGTGAAATTTGGTGGAGGATCGGTGATGATCTGGGGATGCTTCAGCAAGGCTGGAATTGGGCAGGTTAATCTTTGCGAAGAATGTATGAATCAAGCCGCATACAAGGTTATCCTGGAAAAACAGCTGATTCCTTCTGCTCAGGCAATGTTCCCCAACTCTGAGGACTGGTTTTTCCAGCAGGGCAATTCACCATGCCACACAGCTAGGTCAATCAATGTGAGGATGAAGGACCACCACATCAAATCCCTGTCATGGCCAGCCCAATCTCCAGACCTGGACCCCATTGAAAACCTCTGGAATGTAATCAAGAGGAAGATGGATAGTCACAAGCCATCAAACAAAGAAGAACTGCTTAAATTTTTGTACCAGGAGTGGCATAAGGTCACCCAAAAGCAGTGTGAAAGACTGGTGGAAAGCTGTGATTAAAAATCATGGTTATTCCACAAAATATTGATTTCTGAACTCTTCCTGAGTTAAATACTTCCCTTGAGAAAGCGGTGCTTTGAGAGCACGTGAAACGCGCGTCGGGCATCACACTACCTGGCTCGGGGCACCCCTCCAACATCCCTTATTTTTGGTAAGTTCCTTCCCCTTGACTCTTTGGGTCCAATATGAACCCGGTACTGTTTCATACCGCTGATTTGGCTGGGAACTACTTACCTTTTGTATGTATCGGCACATATGCACTGGCATTTTAGAAGGACTATTCCTTCCACGCTGTTGTGATACATCTGGGATTGTTTGGGTGGTTTTGTTGCCCTGTGAAGCCTTGGGTTTTTTCCTGCATGCATTTGTCTTATTACTTTTGTTCTATATATACTGTTTTTCTACTATGAAAATTTACCTAATAAAAATTGTATTTTATCTTTATCCTATTCACCTGATTGCTTCATTTTTTCTCCTGATATATATATACTTTTGAAGCGGGTGGTGTTTTGTCTCTATGTAGCCACATGTCTACTCCCACTGTTGGCACTATTCCCATGCCACTATGGGGGCTTCTAATGTGTATTAGTATTGTTGTTTCTAAATAATTATGAACTTGTTTTCTTAGTATTATTTGAGGTCTGCAAGCACTGCATTTTTTTGATATTTTGACCATTTTTCATTTTCTGGAAATAAATACAAAATTTATTGCTTGGAAATTCGGAGACATGTTTTCAGTAGTTTATAGAATAAAAGAGCAAATTACATTTTACTCAAAAATATACCTATAAAGAGAAAAATCTGACAAACTGAAAATTTTGCAGTGGTCTCTTAATTTTTGCCAGAGCTGTATAGTCCCTAGCCAGTTTTTCAAACTGCGTTTACTCTGAAATAGTGCAGTGTAGCAATTGCACAACTAGGCTTTGATTCATGCTGCCCTTGGTTCGTCCTGCATGAATCTGGTGACAGGTTCCCTTTCAAGTATAATTTATGGTGGTCCTAAGTATTTCACCTGTCTTTGAATTTTCCTGTGTAAAAATTGTAGAGAAGGCTTTTGATAGATTGGTCTTTTCCTAAACCAGTTCTACTTTTTCACCCAAAATATTTTTGAGGAAGCCAACACTATAGTTTTTTTCAGTCTACATAGTTTATGTAGTTGAACAATATTTCTGGATTATTTTTACAATCTTTGATGCCTTTGTGTGTTTCTATCATTATTATTTTTTTTAAATATAATTATTTAATGCTTCCCCTCGACCGTCTTGTTCTAGTTCTCAAAAACACTTTCTTTTTGTCATTTATCACACCTACAGCTTTACTTAGCCATTATGGATTTCTACAATTGCTAGCTTGCGTAATACCATAGGGTATATATTGTGCAAAGACCCTCTCTAAAGATGCTTTTAAAAGTTTCCCAATTCCCTTGTATACTTTTATTTTTGAAGACATTTTATGACATTAAGATCATCTCTTGACATATGGAAATTAGCATGCAGATGAAGCAGCATGTGCATGCTACAGAAGCTCACTGCACACTGACCTGAGAGACTTCCTGACATGCACTGCGCATGACAGGAAGTTTCTCAGCTCTGGAGACCCAGGTGTCGTCATGACGATATCGGGTCTCCATGGCAGCGATTGGGACCCCGCGGCGTGAGGCGGGGTCTCCGATCCAAAGACAGAGGGGCTGTCAGCCGCTATGCTGGCTCCGGAACGTTGCTATCTTGTTTGATCGCAGTGTTTCGGGGGTTAAAGTGCCGGGAGC
>VIAB01001594.1:28010-43398 GCA_009801035.1 Oophaga pumilio | reverse complement strand
CGAGTTTAAGACGAGGCACCTAATTTTACCAGAAAAAACTGGGAACACTTATCGCCTCAAGTATAAGCTGGGTATGCATTGTCCTCTCATCACTATCCTGGTATGCATGGCCTCCTGATCCCTATTCTGGTATGCATGGCTCCTCATTCCTCTCCTGGTATGCATGGCTCCTCATCCCTATTCTGATATGCATGGCTCCTCATCCCTATCCTGGTATGCATGGCTCTTCATCCCTATCCTGGTATGCATGTCTCCTCATCCCTATCCTGGTATACATGGCTCTTCATCCCTATCCTGGTATGCATGTCTTCTCATCCCTATCCTGGTATGCATGGCTCCTCATCCCTATCCTGATATGCATGGCTCCTCATTCCTATTCTGGTATGCATGGCTCCTCATCTCTATCCTGGTATGCATGGTTCTTCATCCCTATCCTGATATGCATGGCTCCTCATCCCTATCCTGGTCTGCAAAGCTCCTCATCCCTATCCTGCTCTGCATAGCTTATCATCCCTATCCTTGTATTATGGCTCTTCATCCCTATCCTTGTATGCAAGACTCTTCATCCCGGTCTGCATGGCTCCTTATCCCTATCTTTGTATGCATGGCTCCTTAGCCCTATCCTTGAATGCATGGCCCTCATCAAAAAACATTAAAAAAAAGGAAATAATTCTTCTACCTTCCCTGCGCTCCCTCGCCGCGTTTTTTTCCAGTGCATGCAGCTGATTTATACTTGTAAGCAGTGCATGGCAGGGAAGTCATACACTGCTTACAAGCAGAGCATAGCTGCCGAGATACTCACTGCTGTCCACGCTAGGACTATGTACATGGAGGGCTACAAGTATTTATTACTATTTAGTAGCGCACGCAGTGTCAGCCGCAGCGGCTAGCTTCCTGAAGTGGCCAGCAGTCACATGTTAGAGTGGAGAGAAGTGAATATTCATTTTTCTCAGTAGCATGGACAGTGCCAGCTGCTGAGTGATCACGTGGGACTGGAGAGAAGTGAATATTCATTTCTCTTAAGTAGCGGGCACACTTGACTGCCCGGCAGCTGCAAGAAGCTGGCGGCTGTGACTACTGTGCCCGCTATTACAGAGAAGTGAATACTCACTGCCAGAGCAGTGAATATTCATTTCTCTTTAGCAGTGGGCACAGGCTTTAGCCGCAGCAGCCGGTTTCTTGCCTCATGTGACCTGCTGCTCTGCCACTGCCACTCCCCCTCCATCTTCTGGGACCCTTACTCGAGTATAAGCCGAAGGGGGCGTTTTCAGCACAAAAAATGTATGCTGTCCACAGTATGACGACACACAGCCCTATACAATATGATGTCCTCCATAACCATCCCATACAGTATGATGGTCACCACAGCCCCCAACATAGTATAACGTACCCCATAGACCTACACACAGTATAATGTCCACACTACAGTCACCCCACACAGTATGATGTCCACCACAACCACCCTACACAGTAAGATGGTCCCACCCACAGTCACCCCACACAGCATGATAGATCCCCAATAGACTATGAAGGTCCCTCATAGCCGCAATACTGTATGATGGTTCCCCCCACAGCCCTGTATATAGTATGATGGTCCACATCACAGCCCCTTATATAGTATGATGGTCCACCTCACAGCCCCTCATATAGAATGGTGGTCCCTCGAACAGCCCCTACATAGTATGATGGTCCCAACACCCTCATATAGTATGATGGTCCACCCCACAGCTCCATATATATTAGGTTGGTACATCTCACAGCCCCTATATAGTATGATGACACCCCCAACAGCCCCCATATAGTATGATGGTTACCTCATAGACCCTTACATAATATGACTGTCCACCTCACAGTCCCTGTATAGTATGATGGTCCTCCCCAACAGCCCCCTACTGTATGTAGAATGATGGTTCCCTCAACAGTACATTATATAGTTTGGTGGTCCACCCCACAGCCCCTTATATACTATCATGGTCCAACTCACAGCACCCTATATAGTGTGATGTTCCCCCTCAAATAAAAAAAATCCCTATACTCACCTAATCCAGACTCCTCATCATCCACAGTGTCTGTCTCCTCTTCTATCCATTCTCACAGTGGATGCTTGCAGCACAATGCAGTGACTTCATTGCACCGCTGATGTTCCTTGCTTGGTGCTGGCCTCCAGCAGGCCACAGACAGACGTGAAACAGCCAGCGACTTTGTGCTCCGTCACAGCTGTTAACAGTACGAGCATCTTGAGTACACTGATTCTGTTAACAACGTAGCAGACAAGGCGACCCATGACCAGACAGACCCTACTGGCATTTGCCAGAATTGCCATATGGCCAGTCCGGCCCTGCCTACGAGGAACGGTTTACGGATCTGAGAATGCCTAGCTTGCAAAAAAGAAAGCGAAGAGGAGACTTAATAGTGGTCTACAAATATCTGAAGGGCTGTCACATTGTAGAGGAATTATCCTTATTCTCATTTACACATGGAAACATGAGAAGATCTAGAATGAAACTGAACGGGAGGAGATACAGATTAGATATTAGAAAAAACTTAATGACCGTACGCGTGATCAATGAGTGGAACAGGCTGCCACGAGAGGTGGTGAGTTATCCTTCAATGGAAGTCTTCAAACAGAGGCTGCGCAGATATCTGTCTGAGATGGTTTAGTGATTCCTGCATTAGGTTCCTTCCAACTGTAACGTTCTATGATTCTCTGAGTGCTGTTATAGGAGCCACCCCAGACCAATTTTTGGCACCCTATATTGTACTGCCGCAAAATCCAAAGACTCTCATCAGGAATGGTTGCTATTTTGACAGAGCTAATGAAGGCTTCTATAGTAATACAGCTGAGATATGTTTATTCGGAATCCTAAATGAGGAATGACGGACTCATTATGATTGACTCTTCTTGAAAAATGTGATCTTTTTGGAGATTAAGACTATTGGCATGCCCTGGGAGGGAGGCCATTGCCATGCACTAGGAAATCTTATTGGCATCCTCTATATCTCAATGGAAAAAAAATCGTGAACGGTGAAGTGTCCTACGAAAATGTATAATACAGAAATAGAGGTTGCTCTCAAAAATTTACAAAGGTGTGGAGTAAGCGGTGTATCTCACCTCTCACTCAGTCCTCAGGTGCAGCCATGCTACTCTTTTAATCTGTAACAAATAGTGCAATTTGTACTTATAATCACAATGTAATTAGTTTTAATTTAAACACTTAAATAGTATACATTTCATGTAAACTCATGTTAGCAGTAACTTTAAAGTTTCTTGTTTTATGCAGCTTTATTCTTCAATAAAAATAAAAGCTGTCTTTTTGTCAAAGAGCTTGAATAGTTGGATAGAGTCCTAGGAAACGTCAGTGTCATACACTTCTTTTCAGGACAATTGGAGGCTTTGGAGTACTTTTAATTCGAGGGGAATCAAATTTCCCTGCCAATGTCGGATTTCAATTTCAGAAGAATCAATCATCACTAGTAATGACCCGCACATAATAAATTCATCATGTCACTTATACTGCATGGGAATTTGCATTGAAAAATAATACAATGACAGAATTGCTGTTTTTTCTTTACTCTACCTCCCGAAAATCAGAGTAAAATGTGACCACAATGGCTTCACAAAAAATGAGATCTCCAGCCCCCCAAAAATAAAACAAACCCCCCACTCAGGTTCATAAATGCAAAACTGTATAATTTATTTCCCTCTGAACGGCACAAAACCATTTTTTTAGTGTTATTTTTGTTCCAAAGTAATAAAACATAACGAATAATATAAATTTGGTATCACATTAACCATACTGACCCACAGAATAAATTTACTACGTTACCTATGTCACACAATAAATAGCATAATGAACAAAATTGCCAGAATTGCTGCTTTTGTTCATCCTGTCTCCCCAAAAAAGCAAGAAAAATAATGGTCAAAATTCTTGTCAACTTCCATTCTAAGCTGAATGTGCTTAAATTCTTCAGATCATGGACATTATACAGCTTAGGCATAGCTAATTCCAGCATGTTTTTTTCAACCATACTGTGTAACTATGCCTTATGTACCCCAAAATAGTACCAATGAAAATGTTAGCTCATACTGAAAATAGAAAAACCTGACTCCATTAACGTAAAATAAAAAGGTTATGTCTATCACAGAATGGGTACATAAAGACCCCCTAACACTCCATGATTAATATATACATCATACAGTGTGACAGGGTGTTTGGAGCAGGCTCAGGAGCTGAGCCCGCTCCGCACAGGACAGATGCAGACTATGTCTCATAGCGGATATCTGCCTATAACTGCAGCTACTGTCGCTATCACTGATCCCTGCTGGTAACCTCTTAAATGCTGCTGTCCAGGTCTAATTCTGCCATGAGCATATTGCTGGAGCCCGGAGGTGATCGTTTGAGGTGCCTGACAGCGGGAGTGAAAATGCCTGCTTCCCGCTCTTCTCAGTGAGAGACCGAACACTGGCCGCACTGAGCCACAGCATCATCAGTGTCAGTGTTCTATGTGGGCGAAAGTGAGCGGGACATGCTCAAGATTCCTTCAAGCCGGCCTGGAGGCGCAGCAATTAGCTCCGACTGGTGGACTTGATGCAGTTTCGATAGAATCCCTATATTCTCTGCTGTAGATGTAGCAGTAGTCAAAATGTTGAGCTGTACATATGTCTAAACCAGTCCACAGCCCTGATTGTCAGCTTCCTGTGTACATTCTACATCGTCAGTGGTGGACTGGCTTGCAGGTTAGACCTAGTCCTCTAGTGAGTGTCTCCTGCTGACAAAACACTGATTGTATTGAAAGTCTAGTGAAGATCTCCTGCTGATAAAACACTGATTGTATTGATACTACAGCACACAGTCTAATAAGTGACATATCCCTGTAATCAGGCTCCCTGTCCTTATATGATGCTGCTCTCAGATTTAATAGCAAAAACCTGCTGACACATTCCATTTAATGGGCTAATAAATCACTGCCAATAGGAAATATTTACTGATCGGTGGTTCTTTAAGGGTATGTTTCCACGGTCAGGAAACAGTCAGGAATTGCTGCGTGTTTGACGCTGTGTACAGCTGCAGCGTCAAAAACACAGCGTCCAGATGTTATAGCATAGTGGAGGGGATTTCAAGAAATCCCGTCTCCACTATGCGTAAAAACACGCAGGCGGAAGACCTGCGTTTACGGACATGTGGCGCATCTTTTTAGACCGCAGCATGTCCTATTCCCTTGCGGCGCCGCTGCGGCGCCGCAAGGGAAATAACACAGGCCTGTGTAGCCTGCGGTCATTCCGGATGTGTTCCGGATGTGTTCCATGAACACATCCGGATTGACCGTGCATTCAGTAGGGAGCGGGGCTTTGGGCGGAGCGGACTTTCCGCTCCGTCCAAAGCGCTGTGTTTCCGGTACGTGGAAACACAGCCATACGCTGCAAAAGTGGTAACTGTAAAAACACCTCTAGCTAGACTAGGCTGGAAGTGGGTTTAGATTAGTCGATGGTGTCCTTTAAACGACCGTCGATCACGTAATAGCACAGGTCCACCCCTCTACAGATGGGCAGTGGCCATTAGTAATAGATTGTTTTGCTGCCATTGTTCTCGGCAGCATAGGTCCTGGTTATGCCGCAGGCCATGAGTTTTAAGCAAGTTTGAAAAATCATTTTACCTAACGAATGAGCATTTTGCTCTTTCAGGTTATTGGCCTCCTGTTTACAATGTACAATTTTTCGGGAACTCTGGATTATTGGGAATAATCATACAGTGTAAATCCTCCATAAGAGTATGTGATTTCTGCACGTCATCATGGGTACTCTCTCTGACAGACTTTTCTGGGTGATGGGGAAGGCGAATGCAAATTATTGTTACTGTGCTAATAAAAAGGGGTGGTATGGATGATTAGTGCAAGAGTTACAGTGTTTATAAACTGGGGAAGATGGTGCAAGATTAGTGCAAAGTTTACTCCGATTATGTATGTGGTTTATTTAATACTGCCTTCTGTTATATACCCGTGGACATATTAATCACTGCTGTTATGTACTTAGGTGTACAGTTTATTCATTGCTGGATGCTGGTATATACTGATGTGTACAGTTTATTCATTGCTGGATGCTGGTATATACTGATGTGTACGGATGTGTATGCAGTTTATTTACTGCTGATACAGTGGGGGAAATAAGTATTTGATACACTGCTGATTATGCAAGTTTTCCCACCTACAAAGAATGGAGAGGTCTGTAATTTCTATCGTATGTACAACTGTGAAAGATAGGATCTTTAAAAAAATTAAGAAAATCACATTGTATGATTGTTACATAATTAACTTGCATTTTATTGCATGAAATAAGTATTTGATACAATAGAAAAACAGAACCTAATATTTGGAACAGAAACCTTTGTTTGCAATTACAGAGGTCAGACATTTCCTGTAGTTCTTTACTAAGTTTGCGCACACTGCAGCAGGGATTTTGGCCCACTCCTCCATACAGATCTTCTCCAGATCCTTCAGGTATCGGGGCTGTCGCTGGGCAATATTGAGTTTCAGCTCCTTCCAAAGATTTTCTATTGGGTTCAGGTCTGGAGACTGGGTAGGGCACTGCAGGACCTTTAAATGCTTCTTATGGAGCCACTCCTTAGTTACCCTGGCTGTGTGTTTTGTGTCATTGTCATGCTGGAAGACCCAGCCACGACCTATCTTCAGTGCTCTTACTGAGGGAAGGAGGTTGTTGGCCAAAATATCACGATACATGATCCCATCTATCCTCCCTTCAATACGGCGCAGTCGTCCTGTCCCCTTTGCAGAAAAGCACCTCCAAAGTATAATGTTTCCCCCACCATGCTTCATGGTTGGGTTCATAGGTGATGAAATACTTATTTCATGCAATAAAATGCAAATTAATTATGTAAAAATCATACAATGAGATTTTCTGTATTTTTTTTTAGATTCTGTCTCTCACAGGTGAAGTGTACCTACGATAAAAATTACAGACCTCCCCATTCTTTGTAGGTGGGAAAACGTGCAAAATCAGCGGTATATCAAATACTTATTTTCCCCACTCTATATTTGTATATATTAATGTGTACGGTTTATTCATTACTGGATGCTGGTATATACTTATGTGTACGGTTTCCTCTCTCTGAAATATATTATGTGTAGTTTTTATTGCTTGATGCTGGTATATACTTAGGTGCAAGGTTTCTTCACTGCTGATATATAATATGTGTACGGTTTATTCATTGTTTGATGCTGGTATATACTTATGTGTACAGTTTCTTTATGCTGATATATATTTATGTGTATGGTTCATTCTTTTTTGGATGCTGGTATATACATACGTGTATGTTTTTTTATACTGACATGCATATGGCTTAATCATTGCTGGATGATTTTTTTGGACAGAAGGAAGAGGGTTGACATTTCAATTCTCAACTAAGGCAATACTGGAGTATTGTTATATATAGTATAAAAGTTCAAATGATCACAGATTCGAGTAAAAAAAAATACAGTAAATTGCAGAAAAAAGCAAGCTTTCACACAGCTCTATTGGTATAAAAATAAAAAAGTTATGAGTCTTATAAAATGAAGGCACAAAACAAATTTTTATTCTTTGCAAAGTTAAGGGTTTTTAATGCCACTAAAATAGTAAAGAAACCCTATAAATTAGATATCATTGTAATCGTACTGACCTGGAGAATCATGTTTCCAGGTAACTTTTACTGCACAGGCTGTAAAAATAAAACTCCCCAAAATATAGTGGAATTGTATTTTTTTTCACCACACTTGTATTGTTTTTTGCCATTTTCCCCTAATCCATATGGTAATATAAATGGTGTCAATCAAAACTACAACTCGTCCTGAAAAAAATCAAGCACTAATGTCAATAGATACATAAAAAAAAGTTGTGGCTATATGAAACAAGGCGGGAAGAGGTCTTTAAGGGGTTAAAAAGGAATTTTTGTGTCATAGGAGTAACAAAAAACACAAAAAACCCCACTGCATTGACATGGCTTAAAATGTCAAAACTGCTTCATTAGAATTCCATTAAAAAGACGTTGAGATTCACCATTAGTAACAGACTGACGCGTTTATGGCAGACAAAGTGCCCTTAAGTCATGGTATAAACACACCGAATCAGAAGAACATATTTAAATACCAAATTGTCCAATCATGTGTGAATACACTATAACCTATTACAGACCAGGATCCAAAATACAAAAAGGCAAATTATACTCCTCTGATTCATCAAATAATAGGGCTAACGTCCACAGAATTGACAGAATATTACCACTGTTCCACTATTTAGATGGATCATAACTAAATCATAAATACCGTATATATTTATTAACGAAAAATAAGTCAGAAAATAATGGTAAAAAAATGAATCATATCTACATTATTAAACTTTCTCATTTCCGTTTGCAACAAAAAAATATATACAGATGTATATGGATCAGCTGAGTATAATTTATGATAACTATGTGCTGGTGTGTTAATTTAAAGACCAAGCGGCAAACATACAATCATATTTACGCATGTGTCACGATATTATAGAAATGCAAGACAGAATATTAGTCTCTGTATGCAGTAAGCTCCCCAAATCCGAAAACCATCCACATGTTCAAATGCACAGAAAAGAATTAGAGTTTGTCTAATTATTTAAGTGGAATTGAATTGTACTGGAATTTTACAAAAAATCCATATAGTCTAAAATACGTTGTTTTTTTTGCAATTTGCTCTGCATGTATTCAGCAAAATAGCGGCTTTGTCACATATGAGTACAAATTTCTTATAGAAATAATGGCGGTTAATAGAGATGGGCGAATTTATTTGAGAAGAATTGAATTCTACTCAAAATTTAAAAAAAAAAATTGTAATTTGTTCTGAGCAAATTCAGCAAAATGGCAGCCAGCTGAACCATAGATGGCCAGCAAAAGGTTCACAAAGAAATTACACCTAATATTTACCTTACTGCTCACCAGTCTGGTGCACCTGCTGCTTACTTCTCACCGTCCGGCTTCTGCGCCTCTTCTTTCTGCATCTCTAGTGTCTTCAATCTAGGCTGGGACTTCCATGTGCAACCGGGCCTTGAAGATCACTGATGTGAGGTCACGTTGTACATCATAACGTCAGCACAGCGCCCAGAGACATCAGAGTGATGGTCGTGGTCGGAAGTCTAAAGATATCTAGATACAGTGTGCAATGTCGGAAAAAGAGGTGCAGAGGACTGGACTTACCCACATTGATCAACTGATAGTATGGCCATCTCCCCAAAACTTAGCGGGATGACAATCTTCCTCTTTTTTTTTGGGCTGACAGGGGTTTCTCTAAACTTTCTCTGCATGAGAAGCAAAGTTAAATATTACCTATGCTTTACACCACTTCTCTTCGTCCAATCACTTCTACCGTAAGTATTTTCCCCCCAAAACACCTCCCTTCACAACTGGTTACAAGTCACAACTATAGATTCTCTCTCTCTAACGTAACTATTTATTTATTTTACTCATTTATATAGTGCCATTAATTCCACACATTATTGGCACTGTCCCCGATGGGGCTCACAATCTAGATTCCCTATCACTATGTTTTTGGAGTGTGGGAGGAAACCGGAGTACCCGGAGGAAACCCACGCAAACACGGGGAGAACATACAAACTCCTTGCTGATGTTGTCCTTGGTGGGATTTGAACCCAGGACCCCAGCGCTGCAAGGCTGCAGTGCTAACCACTGAGCCACCATGCCACCCTACTATTCCATAACCCCGCAACTAAAGGACATTTGCCCTTCATCCCACCAGCTTGTTTTCACCTTCCTGACCAGGCCAATTTTTTTTAATTCTGACCAGTGTCACTTTATGTGGTAATAACTCTGGAATGCTCAAATATATCTCACATCTTTCCTATATCAAATATATCTCAGTGATTCTGAGATTTTTTTGTGACATATTGTACTTTATGTTAGTGGTAAATTTTTGTCAATATGTCAATGTGATTTTCATTTATTTATGTAAGTTATGAGAATTTGACAAAATAATTGGATTTTTTCTTTTTTTAAAACTTTTAATTTTTATGCCCGTTTACCAGATAGATATAACACACAAAATAATAGAAAAAATTGGAGGCTGGCTCAACAGAACTGGATTTTCCTTTTCTTTTTCTTTTTCAAAAGAAATTATAGTGCATACAAAAGAAAATTTTCATGGTCGACATGACCCAGACGACACGTTTCGACTGCACTAAGCAGTCTTACTCATGACATGAGTCATTATCCTTGATGCGAGGCCAGGGCGAGGCCGATGTCTGAGCCCCAGGTGGATGAGCATAGAGCAACTGGGTGAGCTGGAATCAAGTTTTTATAACACACAAAACAGTTACTAAATAACATTTCCCATTTGTCTACTGCACATCAGCATCATTTTTTGAAACACATTTTTTTGTTAGGAAGTTAGAAGGGTTTAAAGTTTATCAGCAATTTCTAATTTTTCCAACAAAATTTACAAAACCAGTTTTTGTAGGCACTACATCATATTTGAAGTGACTTTCGGGGGCCTGTGTGACAAAATACCCAAAAGTGACATCATTTGAATAACTAAACCCCTCAAAATGCTCAAAACCACATTTACAGGAAATACAGTAAAGCAATGTGGAAGGAAAAAATGAAAATTTTACTTTTTCATACAAAATATTGCTTTAACCACAAATTTAGCATTTTCAAAAGGGTAACAAGAGAAAATGGACCATACAATTTAATTAGTTTTTCCGGAGTACACCGATACTCCATATGTGGTGGATAACTACTGTTTGGGCTCATGACAAAGCTCGGAAGGAAAGAAGCACCATTTGACTTTTTGAACACAAAATTGGCTGGAATAGATAGTGGACGCCATGTCGCGTTAGCAGAACCCCTGATGTGCCTAACCAGTGGAAACCCCACACAAGTGATGGCATTTTGGAAACTATACCACTACACAAATTTATCTGGAGGTGTGATGAGCACCTTGAACCCCCAAGTGCTTCACTGAATTTTATAACGTTGAGCTGTAAAAAAAAAAAAAATCAAATTTATTTCCTACAAAAATGTCGCTTAAGCCCCAAAATTTTCATTTTCACAAGGGTAACAGGAGAAAATGCACTGTTGCTCATATGTTGTGAAAAACTATTGTTTGGACGCACAGCAGTGCTTGAAAGGGAATGAGCACCTTTCAACTTTTGGAGCGCAAAATTGGCTGGAAAAGACAGTGGCTGCCATGTCGTGTTTGCAAAACCCGTGATCTACCTAAACAATGGAAACCCCACAAAAGTTATTGCATTTTGGAATCTACATCACTCAAGGAACTTAGCTAGAGATGTGGTGATCAACTTGAACCCATAGAGTTTTATAACGTTGAGCTGTTAAAATGAAAAAATAAATGTTTTCAGTAAAAAATGTTGCTTCAGCCCCCAAATTTTCCTTTTCACAAGGGTAACAGAAGAAAATTTACCCCAAAATCTGTTGGGCGATTTTTCCTGAGTAATCCGATACCCTGTATATGGTTGAAAACTACAGTTTGGGCACACAGCAAGGTTCGGAAGGAAGGAGCGCCAATTGAATTCTGGAGCACAATTTTGGCTGGATTAGATTGCAGATGCCATGTTATTTTAAGAGACCCTGAGGTGTCAAAACAGCTGAAACCCCCACAAATAATCCAATTTTGGAAAATACACCTCTTGAGGAATTCATCTAGGTGTGTAGTGAGCATTTTTGACCTTCAGACAATTCACACAATTGCATAACATTGGTCTGAATCAAAGAAAATTACAATTTTTCCACTAAAATGTTGTTTTGGCCTCAAGTTTTTGATTTTAAATAGAGATAATAGGAGAAAATGGACCATACAATTTGCTATGCAATTCTCCTGAGTACGCCAGTAACCCATATGTGGTCGAAAACTATATTTGAGGCATACTGCAAAGCTCAGATGGAAAGGAACAACACATTGGAATTGATAGTTTGCTGTAATGGTTTGAGGGTGCCATGTCACATGGGCAGGCCCCCCATTTTGCAAAATACACCTCTCAATGAATTCATCTAGGGGTGCAGTAAAGCATACTAACACCACATATGTCTAATAGATTTTGATATCATTGGGCAGTGAAGGAAAAATAATTACATCTCTACCACAAAAATGATGTTTTTTGCTCCAGATTTTAAATTTTTAACTTGGGAAAAAGAATAAAAAATGGTACCAATATTTGTCACAGAATTTCTGCTGAATGTGGAAATACAGCATATGTGGCTATACAATACTGTTCAGCTACACTGCAAGACTCAGGAGGGAAGGAGTGTTATTAGGCTCTCGAAGAACAAATTATCGTAGAATAGTTTGCAGCTCCATATGCACAGTCTCTAATGCCAGAAGAGCAGAATATCCCCTGAAGTGACCCTGTTTTGGAAATTATATGCATGGACCCTGTAAATTAAGCGGGCTCTCATCGCTACAGAACATGTGGACGCTAAATGTGGTTTAGGCACACACTGGGGCTCAGAAGGAAGTAGGCACTTGTATTTGGGAGCTCAGAATGTGCTGAATTTCTTTTGGGTGGGGCAAAGAGCCTTTGTGCTAACAGTAACTTTGAAGCCCCCTATATTTCCATTGACAGATGATGGACCTAAGTCGGGACTTACTTTTTTTGTGGATTGAGTTGAAGCTTTTGTTGGGAAAATTTTACATAATATTTTGGATCACATTTATCCTGCGCTCTACGCTGAGTACTTACATGAGGGATTTATTCACTATAATTAGGCAACAGAGATATTCTTGACTCCGTTTTGTCTCTGTTCAGTGGTCTCCTTCTGTTCAGAGGTGCACAAAACTGTGGCAGACTGTGCTTTTATGCACGCTAAAAAAACGGACGGATCATAGGCGAGACAGTGTCGTTAGTGCCTCCATCTGCCTCATTATAGGGAATCTTCCTCTGAGAGTTCTGTCTGAATCATGTATGCCAGAAATTTACACCAATGTAAGCGCTCAGCGAAGAGAGCAGTATAGGTGTGAGCTGAGCCTTACAGTAATCTTTGGGAGGCTGAATTAACAAATCAGTAGTAAGTCAAGAATTGGTTTTATTTATTTTTTACACTGTTGGTCATGTAGTATAAGTGATACCGCGGCTTTATTCTTCGGGTCAGTGCAATTACAGGAATACCAAACAAGTTTTTGCATCACTATATTTTGATCTATCTGTGTGCCGACAAAGTAATGTGAAGGCTTGGTTTTCACAGGACAAGTAGATGATTTTGTTGGTACCATTTTTGAGCATGTAACTTTTTTTTACCCCTTTCTGGGAGGCAGAATGAACAAAAACTAGCAATTCAAGAATTGTTTTTTGGGTTTTTGCTTTATGCCGTTCCTTGCGTGGTAAAAGTGGTACGACGGCTTTATTCTTCAGTTCAGTAAGATTACAGCGATACCACATTTATATTTTTTCATGTTTTGCCGCTTTTACACAATAAAAACTATTTTATAGAAAAAAAGAATTGTTTTTGGTTTACTACATAGAAGTTTGTGAAAAACAAAAATGTGACGTTTGTGTTTTCATCTTCTAACTTAAAATGCTGGTGTACGCGTGCATCAAGCTTTGAGTCAGAACCACTTAGATCCACCTTAATGCTCTTTACTGTGAGCTCACCTGCTATGTCACGTTTTAGTTTTCTTTTTCATATTGCTGGGCATGTAGGAATAAGCATTGTACCGTAGTTCAGCACTAGGACCTGGATAAATCCTAAATACCGGTATATGAGAATTTTGTAGACCCCTGTACACATTAAACTAATGTCGACCAATATCAACTTGTTCCGCCCAAAGTCTAATGTGTATGAGGGTCCTGTCCGATTTCGGAGTGCTGGTCATTTTGTTCTCACTAAGATAAGCTGATTACATCGGTGTCTAGCAGTGGCTCTCTTATAGAGAACATAGCAGTGTTTGGTAGCGTGAGCTCTTCTGTGTCTGTGAGAGTCTTGTGAGATAGCTGCCGGCCAAATTATCAGTCGAACTATCTTTTGGCTAACAGCTAGAGACACGTTCACACATTCAGTATTTGGTCAGAATTTTACCTCAGCATTTGTAAGGCAAAACCAGGAGAGGAACAATCAGAGGAAAAGTATAATAGAAACTCATCAACACTTCTGTATTTATCACCCACTCCTGGTTTTGGCTTACAAATACTGAGGTAAAATACTGAACGGGTGAACGCGGAGGTGTATGGGGCCTACCTACGTGTGTATAATAGAGTTGACATCGCTGAGCACTTCCTACAAGCTGACCCTAATAGCTTCTAACACCATTCGGCATATTGCAACAGCCCTATATTGGGCTTAAGGATGTAGAGGTTTTCCTTCTAGTTTTTTATCACCATATTCAAAAAACCTTATTTTTTTCATCAGTGTTGCTATATTTCAGTTTATTTTTTGCTGGACAAGTTGTCAAAGGCAGTATTTTAGGTACATATAATTTATGATTAACTTTTATTAACCCTTTTTTGGGGGTAGAAAAAACACACAGACTCTGCACCTACACATGCTTGTTTGAACGAGACACATATACACACACATATAAAAAGCTTACACGTTACACATGCACGCATTAGGCATACTTGTAGATTGCAATTTTATTTTTTTAATGCTGGAAATTTTTGTGGTGCACTTGAAAGGATCTGAAAATTGTTTTGTTTTCACCTTCTCCAAGTAAACATCACTATATAAGATCTTGTTCATTACAAGATGAGTTGTTGGTTTCTCAGGCACCAATTTCACACACACTTTTGAAAGTGTTAACTTTAATTTACCTGTTACAGTATGTGTTAAATACAGAGAAATAAACATTTGCTCCATTTTTATTTATGCCATTTAGAAATCACTATAAATGATGGCCTTTTATCATCCCAACCAGTGTTGCAGGGAATGACCCTGTTTCCAGCTATACTCACCCATCACCATGTGAAATACAGCTATCACTCTTTCTTGGGTATCACAGTTAAAATAAATGTAAAAAGTATACATTATTATTATAGGTTAGTGCAAGATGCTCATAGTTCAGTAAGGACCATGTGAAGCTGCAGATCTTTGTAGTTTTCAGGAAAACATCGAGGCATAACTTCTACACTATGCATGGATGGCTTGGGTGATGGCCCAGTGCAATTTCGTCATTCACTGCTGCGAAATTTTGCTTTCAGGTCACTAGATAGGATTGTACCATAGACATGATAGCCATGGAAAACTGGTCCGATGTTCTTTATCTCTTTTAGTAACAAAAGTCTATGTTGTGCATGGAGTATGGGTACAGTACAAGGACAAGTTGCAGTAGACACTAGGTGTGGAGGAGGAAGTGTTCTGTTATGCGCTCGGTTGCAACAACTTTAATATATAATGGA
>VIAB01001593.1:161036-171451 GCA_009801035.1 Oophaga pumilio | reverse complement strand
TAATTTTTCCATATTTTGGCCCACAGTGTCATGTGAGGTCTTGTGTTTTGCAGGCCGAGTTGATGTTTTTATTGTCACCATTTTTGGGCACATTACATTTTTTGATCGCTTTTCATTACGATTTTCGGGAGGCAGAATGAACAAAAACCAGCAATTAATGAATTTCATTTGGGGGGGGGGCATTTATATCATTCAGCGTGTGGTAAAAATGATAAAGCAGTTTTATTCTTTGGGTCAGTGCGATTACAGCGATACCTCATTTATATCTTTTTTATGTTTTGGCGCTTTTATACAATAAAAACAATTATATATAAAAAATGATTATTTTTGCATCGCTTTATTCTGCGAGCTATAACTTTTTTATTTTTTTTCACTGATGATGATGTATGGCAGTTCGTTTTTTTGAGGGACAAGTTGACGTTTTCAGCGGTACAATGCTTACTTGTATCTGTCTTTTTGATCGAGTGTTATTACACTTTTTGTTCAGCGGTATGATGATAAAGCATTGTTTTTTTGCCTTTTTTTTTTAAGGGGTTCACTAAAGTGGTTAACTAGTGGGACAGTTTTATAGGGCGGGTCGTTACGGACGCGGCGATACTAAATATGTGTACTTTTATTGCTTTTTCTTTTATTTACATAGAAATCAATTTATTGGGGAATTTTTTTTTTCTTTATTTAGGAATTTTTTTTTTACACATGTTAATTTTTTTTTTTACTTTTTTACTTTGTCCCAGTGTGGGACATCACTATAAAGTGTCAGATTGCTGCTCTGACAGTTTGCACAGCACTCTGTCAGACCAGCGATCTGACAGACACTTGCAGGAGGCTTTCTCAGCGCCTGCTCTCAGCAGGCACTGAGGAAGCCGCCTCCCTGCTGGACCCGAAAGGACCCCATGGCCATCTTTATTTATTGTGTTGCTATCTTTGGAGGACAGAGACACAGGCTCATTGGACAATCAATGTTTGATAATATGTGGATTACCCATTGTATAAGTCCATGTAGCTTGTTGACCTGCAGTTTTTCACAAACTATGCAGATTGATTAAATACTCAAAGAATGAAAGTTGACCAGATCCCATCTTTCCCCTGACCTGTGGATGATGGCCTGAACCACAGATGTGGGTATAAAAAGGGACCTATATTTTTATGCAGAAAGACTCTACAAAACAACATCAAGAGGAAAACAGATTTGACATTCTACAGCATGGTTCCCCAACTCCAGTCCTCAAGGCCCACCAACAGGTCATGTTGCAATTATCACCTGGGCAATACTAAGGAAATCCTGAAAACATGACCTGTTGGTGGGCCTTGAGGACTGGAGTTGGTGGAACACTATTCTACAGGATGCCAGCTTAAGGGACCACTGCTCTAGCTGGAGAAATACTGATCTGCTCCATTGATCATCACTGAACTCATGGAGACTTTCGGAGAAGCCAGGTTGTGACCCTGCGATCACCTGGCCCTTTGGAGAGGTTCTTAGAAGTCAGGTTGGGGCCCTCCAGGCACCTGGCACGATGGAGATGTTCAGAGAAGCCAGTTTGGGACCGACCGGCAACCTAGTCCAATGGAGACGTTCGGAGCCAGATTGGGACATCAGGTCACCTGGCCACATACCACTATAGACTGTCAGCTTCCTAAGCTTGTCGTTACCTCCTCTCTGTGGGTGTCCGCTAAAGGTCGGCCCTGGAAGCTCCAAAGTCGCAGCTGCTCTAATCCCGTTGAGACTCAGTAAATTTGCCCCATATTGGGTATTTGCTGGGACTGTTCTATATGTGATTGTCTGTTTGTGGTTCTATAAACCATTGTCACACTGTTTTACCCTCACTCTGCGTTGCCTGAGTATTATTCTGGCCACGGGAAAAGAGTGTAGGCGTTCAGTTGGATGAGCCCTTGTGCATGTGGTCTCTCTTAAGGCATCTGTGCCAGCGGATGAAAGCATCCACTGACCATCATGTCTCCACAGATGGATCAATGGATGGATGGAGAGAGATCTGATTGTAAAGAATCTCTACACTATTACTGTAATGAAGACAACTGCTTAAAAGGCAATGCCATACACCAAAGACAACTGCTTAAAAGCTGCAACCTAATTACATTGCTAGCAATAACCAAAAATTTAAAAAGCACCCTGTAGTAAAATGATGGCTGTATTCAGGGGCTGGCCGGCAAATTTTGGCCTGGGGGGGCAAGCAGACAGCAATGGCCCAATAACAGGTGCCCATCCTTAAGACCGGGGTCACACATGCGAGAAAACTCGCACAATTCTGGTGTGAGTCTTTCGCATGAAAACCTGGCACTGCCGCCGGCACTCAGACCGGAGCGTGCAGCTGCATGTATTTCTATGAGTTTCTCGCATGTGTGACCCCAACCTAATAGTGTTTACAGTATGATATTCACCATTGAGTGGGCTACAGACATAGAAGCACTGAAAGACCAAAACCTACTACACAGATATGATATCAAAACCAAGCTTAGGATAACATCATTTTCAGATGAATTCCTGAAAAAGAGCTGCAAAAATGGCACAAAAAAATGAACATACTTCACAGCAATGTATAAACGACATTGCTGAACACATGTTTAGTGTTTTGTTACCTCTTTCAACCGTTTCAGGTTTTGGAAACTGTGAATAGGCTAAAAGAAGTAACATGCTCATTTTTTGCTAAAGTCACTCTCCACTATTGTGTAAAATAAGGAGAAAAGACTATGACGGCGGAGTCACCACACAAAACTACGGCAAAGCCACCAGTGAAACTGCTTTAGGAAAATGAGCACTGGCATCTTCCTGAAGCGTCTTTGCTTAGGCTAGTTTCACACTAGCGTTTGGCAGGGCTGCGTAGGGCTGCGTACTTCCTCCGTTAAGCCCCTCCCTCTGCCGCACCTCTTCCGTCCAGCTTCACCTACATCTGCATGCATCCTGCGTACCCTATCTTTAACACTGGGTACGCAGGCCATGCGTCGTTTTGAAGCTGCACCGACCACAACAAAATGCAACATGTTGCGTTCGACGCAGTTCGGTGCGTTAAAACGACGCATGCGGACGCATTCGTATACATCCGCATGGCCTGTGTACCCAATGTTAAAGATAGGGTACGCAGGACGCATGCAGACGTAGGTGGAGCTGAACGGAAGAGATGCAGCAGTGGGCGGGGCTTAACAGAGGAAGTACGCAGCCCTGCCGAACGCTAGTGTGAAACTAGCCTTAGAAACAAATGGCTGACCAGATGTTGTGTGCACATACCTATAACAGGGTTTTCGGAAACACTGACAATGATTCATACACTGTCACGATTCCCCTCTATCCCCAGCGTGAGCAGGTGGTCTAGTGATCCCAGGTATGTGATTTTGACAATTGCAGTTAATTGCCAACTTGATTTTAATCCGCTTCTCTCAATTTTCTACTGAGAGAAGCAGCTGAGGCTGTAGTCGGCACGTGACGGCAACAATATTCCGTATATACTTGAGTATAAGCTGACCCCAGTATTAGCCGAGGCACCTAATTTTGCCACGGAAAACAGGGTAAGCTTATTGACTCGAGTATAAGCCGGGTATGCATTGTCCTCTCATCCCTGTCCTGGTATGTGTGGCTCACCCCGTCCTGTCCTGCTATGTGTGGCTCCCCCATCCGAGTATGCATGGCTCTGCTCACCCCCTATCCTAGTATGCATGGCTCAGCTCATCCCCCCAACCTAGTATGCATGGCTCAGGTACCATGTGACCGCTCTGCACAGTAAGAAGATACCGGTGCTGAGACCATTGGAGATGCAGGGACCACGCAAGGAGGGTGAGTATGATGTCTTCAAGAACCCAGCTGCGGTAGCTGCAGCTGTCACTGTGCCACAGCCGCCGGCTCCTTCCGCCGCTCCCCCGCCGGCTTTCTGGGCCATGACTCGTGTATAAACCAAGGGGGGCATTTTCAGTACAAAAAAATGTGCTGAAAATCTCGGCTTATACACAAATATATGCGGTAATTCACATTCCTGTGATAACGTGACCGCCTTCTCACTCTGGGAATAGAGGAGAATTGTGAATGTGTGCATAGCAAGCTATCGTGATTCAGCAATTTGCAGGGACAGAGGGACTACAGAAATTGTTCTATAGAACCGTGAAGTACCCAGCATGAAGAAATAATTGCAGATCTGCTCTGCCCCACAGTATAATACTAAGCTGAATGTTAGCTGATAAAACATCACACAGAACTCGGTCATGTTGCATGCTCAAGTGAGCGAGGCCTAATATTGTAATTGTAACTGAAGCAACAAGTTACTTGCAAAGTGTTGGGAAAAAAAGTTTGTGCTTTGTTCTCATAGAATTCATTCCTATATACCATTTCATTATCCATTGCAAAATAGACAAAACAGTCCACTTTAAGAAATCTCCCATTAACTTTTTTTCCGTAAATCTGTGTATAAAATGTACTGTAGTGTCAGGACTCACACTCATCTGCGTAAATAAAATCTCTCCGATGTTGTTCCAGAAAAGTAGGACGAGTGTCATGCGAGTACAATGCGATTTTTCTCACATAGCATTCGTATGACATGTGTATGCGTTTTTTTCTTCTCGACTGTTATTCTATAATCATTTAGTGTTCTATGCTACAGAATGGTGATGTATCCATAAAAATTGGACGCCACTCACATGGTATGTGTGCCGCCTGTTTTTTTCTCGCATCCACTGACTTGCATTGACAAGTCTCATCTAATGTACGTGGCCACTCGCAGCATGCTGCAATTTTTTTCTCAGTCCGATTCAAGCTGAGAAAAAATGGAGAATCAGTGAATAACATTAGTCAGAGTGTAATCCGATTTTTTATATTGAATTGCACTCGTCCAATTTAAAAGCAGATGAGTATGCGCCATCAGTGTGTTAATACACTCACCTACCGCCGCTCTCTCCTGGATCCGTGCTATTCTTCTGCTCTACTCAGTGGCAGATCCTCTCCAGTTCCGTCAAGTTGGATGGTGAACATTGGTGGACAGCCATTTTCAGGTCTCTCAAGAGATGCTCAATTGGGTTTTCAGGTCTGTTTTTTTTCAGTTAAGATGGGGTGCAGAGTGTACATTAATGAGAAAAAAAGAAAAACTGAAATATCACACGGTCATAAGTATTCATACCCTTTGCTCAGTATTGAGTAGAAGCAACCTTTTGAGCTAGTACAGCCATGTCTTCTTGGGAATGATGCAACAAGTTTTTCACACTTGGATTTGGGGATCCTCTGCCATTCTTCCTTGCAGATCCTCTTCAGTTCCGTCAGGTTGGATGGTGAACATTGGTGGACAGCCATTTTCAGGTCTCTCCAAAAATGCTCAATTAGGTTTAGGTCAGGGCTCTGGTTGGGCCAGCCAAGAATGGTCACAGAATTGTTCTGAAGCCACTTCTTTGTTATTTTAGCTGTGTGCTTAGGGTCATTGTCTTGTTGGAAGGTGAACCTTCAGCCAAGTCTGAGGTCCAGAGCACTCTGGAAGAGGTTTTCATCCAGGCTATCTCTGTACTTGGCCACATTCATATTTCCTTCAATTGCAACCAGTCATCCTGTCCCTGCAGCTGAAAAACACCCCCATAGCATGAAGCTGCAACCACCATGTTTCACTGTTGGGATTGTATTGGGCAGGTGATTAGTAGTGCCTGGTTTTCTCCACACATAACACTTAGAATTATCACCAAAAAGTTCTATCTTCATCTCATCAGACCAGAAAATCTTATTTCTCATAGTCTGGGAGTCCTTCATGTGTTTTTTTTGAAAACTCTATGTGGGCTTTCATATGTCTGTGTCACAATCCACTTTTGGATCTGTGACAGACCTTGTTTCCATGTTGAAACCTTTTCCTTTCAGGCGATCGGGGGTTAATGTCAGTCTTTTCCCCCGGTGGCCGCTTGTGTAATTACAATGCTGCTGACTTGTCAGGGGAAGGCGGTGACCACTCCCACCATCCTTTAAAAGGTCACCTGAGGCTCAGCTGACTGTTGGTGATATTGCTACCTTTTGGAGACCAACCAAGCTGAAGTCAGGAGCTTGCTGAGCGCAGTGCTGCTTCTGCTGTTTCCCTGATTTGGTGCCTTTTTCTGCTGTTTGGTGCATTGCAGCAGAGTAAGCTAAGTGTTTATTGTTTAGCTATTTAACCCCTAGGTGTCTGTCTTTCCTTTTTGTAGTTTTGGTGTAATTCACTTTATTCCCTCTCACCTTCTGGGGAGGGGGTTGGTGGGTTTAGCTCAGGGCTAAACAGGAGACAGGAACAGGTCGGTGGCTTGGGCCTCACTACCTTCAAGTGTACCCCCAAGTTAAGGAAAGACAGGGCCCTCCCTTAGCTTTAGGGGCAGCTCAGGGGCCTAGGTTCCTCGTCCCCTGTATTCTTACAACTGCCCCGTGACATTATCACCAACCGACACTTTTTTTTTCCATTTCTTGTGGGCAATGGCCCAAATGCAGGCCTTTGCCCAACTGCTTCAGACCCTCACAGATGAGTTTAAGGTGCTGCGGGGTGAGGTGGTGCAGCAGTTACAGCAGTTGGTGGGGTTCTGGCCTCGGCTCAGATGCAGGTTCAACCAGAACTTAAGATATCTCTCCCTAACAGGTTTTCTGGAGGGAGAGATAAATTTCTGGTTTTCCAGGAGGCCTGTTAATTGTACTTCAGGCTCCACCCCCGTTCATCAGGGAGTGAGGAACAGCGTGTGGGAATTATTGTCTCCCTTCTTAAGGGTGATCCCCAATCGTGGGCCTTCTCCCTGCCGACCGATTCACGATCTTTACGATCGTTGGACGGGTTTTTTGTGGTTCTGGCGCTGGTGTATGGAGATCCTGATGGCGTCTCCCTGGCAGAATCCTGACTCTGTAAAATCTGAGGAGTACTGCTCAGAGTACAGGAGATGGGCCACTGACACTCAGTAGAATGATCCTGCACTTAGGAGTCATTTTGTGCAGGGTCTGTCCCCAGGGTTGCAGGATACTCTGGTGCAGTATGCCGCCCCCAGGTCATTGGAGGCCGCCATGTCCCTTGCCATTAGGGTGGATAGATGCCTCAGGGAGAGGCATACACAAAAACTGCCCCCCTGTTCTCCTTACAAGGGAGGACACAGTCGAGCAGTCGGACGAACCCATGCTGGTGGAAGCAGTTGGTGCCCAAACGGGGTTGCCTGCAGTTCGGCGTGGTGTTGGGGCACGTTTTTACTGTAGGCAGACTGGTCATTTCATTGGGGTTTGCCCAGCTCGCGCCAAAATACCTGCGCCATCTAAGAAGCCACATCCCCTGGTCATGTGTAGGGAGGCGACCAGGGAGTGTATATTTCCTCCATTTCTTCCCCTCAGTGTACCCTGTCTGTGAGAGTGGTGATTGGCAGGGTAACTAAGGGAATTCCGGTGCTTGTGGACAATGGAGCAGGAGTCAATTTGGTGGATGCTCACTTTGTCAGGACCAATGGTCTGATGTGTAGGACGCTAGCTAAACCATTAGGCATCCAGACCATTGACTCTGTCTCACTCAGCCAGCGGAGTGTGACCCAGGTCGTGCATGATATACACCTGCATATAGGGACTCGTCACGAGGAGTTCCTGTCATGCTACGTCTAGGAGGGTATGCCAATACCCATAGTTTTAGGCCTCACTTGGCTGACAAAACACAACCCGGTCATAGATTGGCATTCCAGGGAAGTAGTCAGCTGGGGTCAGTCGTGTGAGGGCTGCTGCCCGGGGGCTACTGTCTCTGCTGTCTTTCTGCAACCTTCCCCTTCTTCTCCAGTGGGGGCAGCAGAGCTGCTGCCAAGGAGTAGGGGCAAATCCCAACCCTCACCACTAGCCAACCCTGTGAGTCGGAGCCCCCTAGGGAGGAGGGGTCAGGGGAGGGTGGTGGTTTCCTCTGAGAATTGTGTGAGTCTGGTGACACAGGGGGATGCTTCTGTTGTCAGTTCCTCGAAGAGTTCACCATCTTGTGGCAAACGTATGTGTGGCAAGAAACGTTCAGGTGTGAACGAGTATGTATGGGTGTTCACCAAAAACATCCGATGGAAGTGTGCTGCTGGCATCTGGAGTTCTCGGGTGATCGGGCCGTATCAGGTGTCGGCCATTCTCGGCCCAGGGACTTACCAGCTGGAGTTACCCCCAGTTATGCCTGTACATAACTCATTCCCCAGGTCGGCGCTCTGGAGATTTGTGGCACCTCCGGAGCATACGTTATTGCCCCTTCCATCTGTCCGCGTTTGCCATAAACCTGAGAGTCAGGTGACTGCTGGGGCGAACGCTGGTGGATCAAGGCGTCCTCACCGTAGGTTGTATATGAAGTGCGGTGTTGAGGGTCCAGAGGCTGCTCATTAAAATGGGGGTACTGTCACGATCCACTTTTGGATCTGTGACAGATCTTGTTTCCATGTTGAAACCGTTTTCCTTTCAGGCAATCGGGGGTTAATGTCAGTCTTTTCCCCCGGTGGTCGCTGGTGTAACTACATTGCTGCTGACTTGTCAGGGGAAGGTGGTGACCACTCCCACCATCCTTTAAAAGGTCACCTGAGGCTCAGCTGACTATTGGTGATATTGCTACCTTTTGGAGACCAACCAAGCTGAAGTCAGGAGCTTGCTGAGCGCAGTGGTGCTTCTGCTGTTTCCCTAATTTGGTGCCTTTCTCTGCTGTTCGGTGCATTGCAGCAGAGAAAGCTAAGTGTTTATTGTTTAGTTATTTAACCCCTCGGTGTCTGTCTTTCCTTTTTGTGGTTTTGGTGTAATTCACTTTCTTTCCTGCCTCATCTCCTGGGGATGGGGTTGGTGGGTTTAGCTCAGGGCTAAACAGGAGACAGGAACAGGTGGGTGACTTGGGCCTCACTACCTTCAAGTGTACCCCCAAGTAAAGGAAAGACAGGGCCCTCTGTTAGCTTTAGGGGCAGTTCAGGGGCCCAGGTTCCTCGTCTCCTGTATTCCTACAACTGCCCCATGACAGTCTGGCATAAATGCCAAACTGGTGGAGGCTGCAGTGATAGTTGACTTTGTGGAACTTTCTCCCATCTCCCTACTGCATCTGTGGAGCTCAGCCACAGTGATCTTGGGGTTCTTCTTTACCTCTCTCACCAAAGCTCTTCTCCCACGATTGCTCAGTTTGGCTGGACGGCCAGGTCTAGGAAGACTTCTGGTGGTCCCAAACTTCTTCCAATTAAGGAATATTGAGGCCATTGTGCTCTTAGGAACTTTGAGTACTGCAGAAATTCTTTTGTAACCTTGGCCAGGTCTGTGCCTTGCCACATTTCTGTCTCTAAGCTCCTTGGCCAGTTCCTTTGACCTCATGATTCTCATGTGGTCTAACATGCACTGAGAGCTGTGAGGTCTTTTATAGACAGGTGTGTGCCTTTACAAATCAAGTCCTATCAGCTGGACTCCAATGAAGTAGAACCATCTCAAAGAGGATCACAAGGAAATGGACAGCATGTGACTTAAATATGAGTGTCTGAGCAAAGGGTCTGAATACTTATGACCATGTGATATTTCAGTTTTAATTTTTTAATAAATTTGCAAAAATTTCTACATTTCTGTTATTTTTAGTCAAGAGGGGGTGCAGAGTGTACATTAATTGAGAAAAAAATGAACTTTTTTGAATGTACCAAATGGATGCAATGAAACAAAGAGTTAAAAATTTAAAGTGGTCTAAATACTTTCCATACCCACTGTATTTTACATTAAAAAATTGTAGACATTTTTGCAAATTTATTAAAAAAAAACTGAAATATCACATGGTCATAAGTATTCAGACCCTTTGCTCAGTATTGAGTAGAAGCACCCTTTTGAGCTAGTACATGAGTCTTCTTGGGAATGATGCAACAAGTTTTTCACACCTTAATTTGGGGATCCTCTGCCATCCTTCCTTGCAGAACCGCTCCAGTTCTGTCAGGTTGGATGGTGAACGTTGGTGGACAGCCATTTTCAGGTCTGATTTTTTTTTCAGTTAAGATGGGGTGCAGAGTGTACATTAATGAGAAAAAAATGAACTTTTTTGAATTTACCAAATGGCTGCAATGAAACAAAGAGTGAAAAATTTAAAGGGGTCTGAATACTTTCCGTACCCACTGTATAATCTATTCTATCTATTCTATTCTAACCTGTCAGTGTGATTTTACTGTACGCGCACCCGAATTGCCAGAGTTTTTATCTATCTATCTATCAATTATATATTTGGACACACCTTCTCATTTAAAGATTTTTCTGTATTGTCATGACTATGAAAATTGTACATTCACACTGAAGGCATCAAAACTATGAATTAACACATGTGGAATTATATACTTAACAAAAAAGTGTGAAACAACTGAAAATATGTCTTATATTCTAAGTTCTTTAAAGTAGCCAACTTTTGCTTTAATGACTGCTTTGCACACCTTTTTCATTCTCTTGATGAGCTGCAAGAGGTAGTCACCGGAAATGTTCTTCCAACAATCTTGAAGGA
>VIAB01001593.1:90322-116847 GCA_009801035.1 Oophaga pumilio | reverse complement strand
TTGCAGTCATCCGATTCTGTCGCCAGTGTGACGCCGGCCTTATGTTCTGGTTCATTGCTTTTCTTTTATGTCAGATTATCTGTGTGTGAGCACCATGTTTGATGTTATGATGTACCGATTCAACCATGTTATTCACGATCCTGTAGAAACGCTGGCCTGACATCGTTTGCTGGTCGTGAGATACTATCGTTCATTGTTTAAATAATTATTGGCTTGTGCAATTAGACTGTGGCCAAACCTGTTGCTATCGAAGGCTTCGACCGACACTCTAAAGTGTATGGGGCTGGGGATACGTCCAACGGGCTTGTCCAATTTCGGACCGCGGATCTGTTGGTTCTCCGGAGCGGGATGAGGTGGATGCAGACTTATGGCCATGTAATGTTAATGGGGGCTTCAGAATAGCATTTTGGGACTGTCATACTAAGTGGGTGCTTCTGTAACGCCAGTGGTGCAGTTTCTACATTATACATTACCACACCATGCCAGGCTGAGGTGCCCATCACCACAAAACATAACTACTGAAAACTAACACTAAACAGATGTAAAGTGGCGAAAAGTGGCCGACAGCCCTGCGCCTCAGCAGTATGCACGGTATGTATGGAGGTCGCTGACTCCTATAGATGTCTGTGGCCCGGGGTCGCAGTGTCCCCCCGTGAGGGGACGTCGCCTCAGCACTCTGCTTTGTGTCTGTGCAGAGCCTGGCTACAATCCACGGGGCTTTCCCAGAAGCACATGCCTCTTCTGGCTGAGGAGAGGCGGCTCCTTTATAAGCAGCCAGCGGCGCCTCGCGTTCACTCCGGTGCAGACAGCGAGGGAAGGACGAGCTCTGCTGCTGCACACGGGCTCCGCTCTACCACCCGGTGCCAGCCCGAGACTGGATACCAAGTGGACTATTCCCGGACAGCAGCTGTGTGCTCTCCTAGCTGACGTGTTCTGCAACGAGCGGGAGACCCGGGCACGACACAATGCTGGTGAGTCGCCCACTGCGCGGCATGCGACTGAAGTTTAGGAGAGCCGGACCAGGCACAGTCAGTGCCCCTGCTGGTACAGCAGACATGGCATTAACCCTGTGTAGACATGTAGTCCTGTGTCTATCTGGCATCAGTCCCACTCACCTGGCAATTACCATTATCTCTGCACTTCTGCATGGCCATGCCCAACTGCCCCATCCCACATCCTGAGCCAGGTCTCACTCCACTATTATATAAAATTGCCAGCTCTTTATCATTTCTGCACCATACTGTACATGTGTTATGGGCTCCGGCGTCTTTATTAACCATATAATGTACAGACCCTTTGCAACCACCAGCGATCAGAGTGCCTTCACTGACACAAGTAATGGGGCGAGGGCTGCGGAGGTCCACAACGTGCTCCTCCTGACCGAGGATGACTATGCTAGCAGGATTATTGCTGCAGGTTCCCTCTTCTCTGGTGAAATCCCCTCTCACGTACCCTCCATTAAGGTCGGCTATAGTAACTACAGCAAACCCAGCTGCAGCATGTCCTAAAACCATCGCAGAGCCATTCTAGAAATGCAGATTTGTTGTTTGTGGTGTCACCATGGCTAGTAGGGTGACTAGCTTACCCGGCTTATTCCACAGGTCTCATGGCCCTTGCACCAACATTTCTCATTTCTTTGCGAGCCAAGGAGAAAGACCAGTTGCGCATACGACTAAACGTTTCCTGTATATCCAATCAATATGCTATAGAAGTCTCTTGGAAAAGTTATTCAGAGGAGCTGTGTTGTCATTAAGTTATTTAGTAAAAAAAGTAATGTGATTAAAATAAATATACCGGTATGTGAAATTGTTAAAAAATCAGCTCCATCCCATCGCAGTCTAATGTAGCTTAATGCTAATCTTTCAGGACGATTTTACTACTGAAACAAAAGGTATGGCTGTATAGGTCATAGTACAACTATAAGTGACACGTGATTGTATTAAATTAGCCCGGGAAATGTCATCCGAGTGTACGGACACATCCCTAATTTTGCATGTGGATTCAGAGCTTGATTTCTCGACATTGACTTATCAAAGTACTATCTTGATTACTTAGCACTATTCATATAAGATTAATATAAATCAGGTATCATTTCTATTATAGTACTATAGTACAGACCTATATAGCCATATGACTAGTTTCAGTAGTAAAATTGTCCTACAGATTACCTTTAATTAGTGTCACGGAGTGTTAACATATTTATTTATTATTATTACCTAGTGTAATTAAGGAGCCTCTAGACTCATCTGTAGCTTTATACAGATATTCACCTCTCATATTAGTATTGTGACCATAATTTCTAAGGGTTTTACAGATTACAAAGCTAACAATGTATTAAGAGCCCTCCAATAACATGAAACAGAGATTAGGATATATAAGATATTTAATTGTGTATTTGTTTTAGGCCATCATGTCATGGATTGTCTTTCTGATCTACGCGGCTTCACGCACCTTTGCTGACACGTGTTTGGTTGAAATTTCGGTAGAAAGCAAGATTATAAAGGAAATGGTAAGACATGAATAGAAGAAAGCACACAAAGAATTCTTGTCTCCTATATATTTCCTTCATTTCCTTACATCTGTTTATTTTATCTCTCACAGATTGAAACCCAGGGATATTTTTGTTCAATTCCTGTAGAAATCCTCAGTAAAGAAAAAGTGGTAAGTATTATTATGTGTGGCTTGAAGTAGAGATACAGAAAGTAAAATTCAGTTAAACAGTGTTATCAGTATTTTATAATGTACGTTCCAAGTTTCACAAGAACTGCAGCGATGGCTTATGAGAATTTTAAGCACCCTAGCTTACTCTTTGCAGCTCAAGGCTGAATTGGCATTGGAATGAGAAAAACAGAGAGGGCATAGAGGCTTCTTTAGCATCAGTCCAGGCTTTACGCTTGTTATCAAACGGATAGACAGATCTGATAGTGTAGTGCTTGGTGCATGAAAACTACATTCATCAAGCCAAATGTTGTTGATGAATGCAGCTTTATAGCCAGGAGACAGCAGATATCGTGTTATCCAAACTTATCATGCGTGGCTGTCAGGATCCCTGTCCTAGCTCCAATGCTAAAAATACAGACAAATCTGATACATCAGAGCGTGCATGTTCAAGTCAGTGGTAGCGCTGTGCCATTGACCTAAAGTGTCAGTCAAAGAGGAGAGCCCACCCCCAGCAACTTGGAAGTGGGAGAGCATGTGGAGCGGTGCGCTATTCAAAAGGAAACTTGAGAACACCCCTTTAACAAAATAATGTGCTACAGGACACTTAAAGGAAGACTCTCTTATAAACTAACTTTTCATACATTGTATCGTGTAGCGGACAGATAATTCTCGATTGTAAACAGTAAGCAGTGTCTGTGCTTCTCAGGAGTACAACGCAGAGGCACTTATCTACAGATGTATTGATCTGGTGCCAACAGGACTTTTGGCACTTCCTTTCCTTAATGAAAGATAGCTGTCCTGTGCATTGCCAGAGTTTTTATTTATTAACAGTCTCTTTCCTCTCCATATACTTTGGTATTTGTTGGAAATGTTGCTCCTTTAGGAATAATATACATGTAGGGAATAAGATATTCTAAATCTGCTGGGCTGGGATTGTTATGAGAACGATGCATCATTGCTCATAATGTATACATGTCTAATTGAGTACATCTTTATTTCAGACAGAGCCTTGCGAGCTCTGGGCACTGGTATATGAAGTAGATGGCCTTTTGGAAAAGCTAAACTTCACCCCGGGCACACGTAATTACGAAAATAAGAACAAACTAATAGACTTGGTCAGAGTTTGCTTATCAGGAGAACAACATAGCGTACTGGTATGTTCTGCATTATAAGCTGAGTAATGTCAAGAAAGCACCATAATAATGCTACATAGTGTTGCATGGGACTGTTTCATCAACTGGTCTACGTTTTCAGATCCAATCTCACTTTGTATAATATCTTTTAGAACATTGTTGAACAAGGCACTACATACAGAGCACTAGAGACAGGGGTCCTTGGGGAGAGGCAGCTTAGATATGTTGCATCTAGTGATGAGCGAGTATGCTCGTTGCTCGGGTGCTCTCCGAGTATTTAGGCATGCTCAGAGATTTAGTCTCTGTCACCGCAGCTGCATGATTTGTGGCTACTAGACAGCCTGAATACATGTGGGGATTGCCTGTTGGTTAGGGAATCCATACATGTATTCAGGCTGTCTAGAAGTCGCTTATCATGCAGCTGCAGTGACATAAACTAAGTCTCTGAGCACGCCAAAATACTCGGAGAACACCCGAGCATGCTCGGGAAAACCCGAGCAACGAGCATACTGACTCACCACTAGTTGCATCCTTTAACTGGATCGCAAATATTATGCCAAGATCCCTTTCCCGTATCTCTTACAATTAAAGCAAACCTATGTATATGAGGCATAAACCCAAAAAGTCATGGAAAGTGAGGGCAAATATATGCCGTCTTCCCATCCCCAAGTATTTAAGAATGTGATGGTGTTAACCAGAACCAAAAAAGGTACTATTTTTATACTCCCTCATCTGCACCCCCAGTGTTAGGGCTCGAGTTCCCGCTTCTGCACAAGGGGAGTCTCGAACCAGTCCCGCTGTGGTCCCCCATTCAGCTCCGTCCACAGTGGAGCCTGCTCAGCAGAGGTGTCGGTCCCAGCGTCTTGCCCATTCCAATACTGTGCAGAGACTTGCTGCTGCCCCTCCTGGATCTTCTATTATAGCCAGTGCTGGAGCAGACGTCTTTGGGACGAAGTCCTGCGTTTCCCCTTCTGAGCATGCCCAGGGTAAGATCTCTCATTGGAGATCAAGGGTCACATGTTCAGGTACTGCAGCAGCTCCTATTGGTCCGCCAGGAAGGTCCTGAAACTACATGTGTTTTGGAACAGTTTCTCATTGGTCCTTTTTCTGGCAGGTTCTGTAGCTGTTACTATAAAAGGGTGGCATGGCTGGGCCCCCATGCGCTAGTATCAATTGCATTATGTGCTTTGCGCCAGTGTGATCATGTACGCATGTGGTTAGGGCTCGGCTGAGATAAGCCCCTAGAATACCGGCACCTCTGGTGAGGAGATTTGGATGCACGTGGTTAGGGCTTGGCTGAAATAAGCCCCTAGAATACCGGCTTCTCCGGTGAGTTCATTGTGTTGCTGTCTGCATGATCACGGACTGTTATCCGCTCAGCAGTTACCTTTGTATCCCTGTGAGTCTAACAGGACACAGTCTTTTTCTCAGCGGCTCTGTGATGCAACAGGGTTCGCTTTATAACGCTGGTTCAGCGCCCTAGCGTTTTACTTTGCGGCTCACTAAAGCTAAGTGAGTTCGCACTTATCGCCATATAGCGCTGTGGCATTCCCGTTAGCGGCTCTGGGGATTAACAGAGTTCGCACTAACTGCCACAGCGTGCTACGGCGTTTATTTTAGCGACTCTGCGGGATAACAGAGTTCGCTACTCTCGCCATCTTACTAGCAGCGGGCTTCGCCTGCACGGTGGACCCCGGGCTGCAAACGCACCTCTCTACTATATCTATTAGGTGTTTTCCGCAGACCCTAACACCCAGATATACAATAACAAAGAAACCAGAGGTTGAAAGTAATTATATTTTCCATTGCTGGAGATGAAATCCACAATATATTGTGCATACTGCTGATTTGAACATTTTCCCTACAAACTTATTCTGATTTATTTTTTAAACTTTGTGGCTTACAATAATTGTTAGGGCAAAACTATGAACCAAACCTAAACAACAATAGCCAAGACTGAAAAAAGAGGTAACAAAATATAGCGCCAAAACTGTATTGTGTGAATTGTGACTATTTAGGGTTGCACTAGGTCATGGACTATGGGTGGAGTTTTCTTTTATGTACTGTTTTACTAGAGCGGATTTTGGTATTGAAAGCAAGACTGTAAATCTTTCTAGTGTAACTAGCGATGCAAAGCAGCCCTGGTTGCAGATAATAGCTGATGTGCCTCTAGTAAATGGTAGTAGGAGAGTCATTGTTGTCTACAGCGGAGCACTGGGCAGCAACACTTTGTGTAAGGCCGGGATCACACATGCGAGTAAATCGGCCTACACTCGCATGTGAAATCCCAGCTCTGGCGCCGGCACTCAGGAGTGGAGCAAGCGGCTGCATGTATTTATATGCAGCTGCGCGCTCCATTCCTAAGTGCCGGCGCCAGAGCTGGGATTTCACATGCGAGTGTCGGCCGATTTACTCGCATGTGTGATCCCGGCCTTAATCTAGTTGCTGCAGATAACACTGGCAAGTACAAGCATTTCTTCATTTAGCCTAAGAGTATGCACAAGTTGCGAGTTCTGCTGCGGATCCACAGTGGATTTTGCCCTGCGGATCCACAGCAGAACTGCAAGGGATGTACAAAACTATTCTAGTCAATGGAAACCAAAAAAGCACAGTGCACATGCTGCGGATTTTTCCGCTCAGATTTGGTGTGGATTTAAAACTGCAGCATGTCACTTCTTTTGTGCAGAACTGCAGTGTTTTGAGACCTGCTCCATTATAGGAATCAGCAGGTCTCAAAACGCAGGGGAAATCCACACAAAAACTGCAGTAAATCCGCAGGTAAAACACAGGTCATTTTACCTGCGGATTGAGCAAAATTTGCGCAGAAAATTCCACAGCAGATTCCGTAATGTGTGCACATAGCCTAAACAGTGTATATATCATGAAAAATGGTAAAGGTTGCACCATGATTTACCAAGAATGACTACTCTAGAACACTGAAACTGCATTACTGCCACAGAAAATGGGGGAAAAAAGGGGAAAAAGTGCTATTTAATGTATAAATGAAATATTTATCTGCAAAATTGCTATGAAAAATACAGTAAAAAAAGAAGGTATCTAGAGCATAGACTGGTCATATGTATGTGACCCCAACTACATTTTATGTGTATATATCAGTTATCAATTACAAATTCTTGGAAACATGAAAAAAATGCCTCGCATGCACATTAGGCTAATGTGGGCTGAACCTTCTGACAGTTTCATATGTTTATTTTTGGGAGAAAATATCTATTTTATTTCAGACAGCCAGTTGTATTGGGGATAAGCCACCAGCATACATGTCTGGCAGCGAATTTCTCATAGACAACACGAGCAGTCGACTTAAAAAGCGCTCCGGTGTATGGGAGAGCCTTCCGAAATGGCAGCCGGCCGAACAATCTAATGAGTATGGCTGGCTTAAGACAAAACAGTTTTAAATCGTGATCAATAGTATTGGCAATCTGAATTGTCTTAGATCTACAGTATGTGATCAGCTTGCAACCTCAGTTTTGCTTGCTTACCTAAGTGTCTACGCGCTATCTAAAATAATTCTTTTTTTTTTCAGGATGCAGTCAAATCTTACCTCCAAACCGTAGATTTGAACCCTATTGAGATTTTGCAGCGAGTAAATACCTCTTTACATAAACTAAATCATTTCCAATCCAGCTCTAGTCCTGTTTCGGAATGTGAATCCTATTACAAGGAACATGGACAGAATAATAAGGATGCTACTAAAGGTAAGACTGAAAATATTTCTGTGCAAAAACTTTCTAGTTTACTGCTATCATTCAGTACATGTCTTTTCTGTTCTCCTGAGCTGCTTGTTATGGTTGTGAATTGTGTAGATTGTACTAGCTATCCTAAGCAGGGATCTCAGCCTTTACGCTGTCCTTTCCAGCATTTATGTTGTTTGTCTGCATAACTTGCCTGGTGTGCTTCATGTAAAATATCCATTATGCTTGTCACACTAACCAGCCATGTAATTTTGGATGTATATTGTATCCTGACAGATCATGGCTTCACCGAAGCCTCTTTCTGTCTTTTCTGAATCTTGCAGGTCCTCAGTGTGCATGTCCGTCCCCAACAACACCCATTTTCTCAAGTGCAACTTCTCAGCCTTCTCTAAGCTACTTATCAGAAGTTGCAAGCCGTACATATACATCAAGCTATTCACTTCATGCCAGTCCCTTGGCAGAGGACATGAGTGTCAGTTATCCTGACAAGTTGATAAGTCCTCAGAAGACCTCACATGGGTTTGATTCTTCACCATTCATCTCTACGGATATGCCAAATGATTTAAAGTCTCTTACTACCATTGTGGATTATTCGCATTCTGGTTCCACAGGGCAATCTGGGGATCATACAGACATTCCCCTGACTAGTACAGAATTTACTAGAGATATCTACAAACCATCATCTGTTAGTTTAAATCCATATCAAACTAGAACAGATCCTGGGCAAGTTAATAAAGGCATATCAAATTCTGATACTGAGGGCATGCATGAATCAGAGGTGCCTTCTACTACTTTAGAGAATCAAAGCCTTCCCTCACACCTTATAAATGGAGAAATCCCTACTGTCATGGATCCAGATGAAAAACTGGAAACTACAACGCTTGGTTCACAAAGCTCTATTGGGTCTTTGTTTCAGCACTCTCTTTCTGTACCCAGCGAGGAACCAGGCATTGAAATATCGTACAGCTCTGTGACCAAACAACGCCGTTCTATCTTATATATGGATGCAATTTCTAGGGCTGATCTCACAATACAGGCTGATTCTAGCCTATCCAGTAGTAACAATCCTAACCACCCATTTCTAAATTCTGTTCATACAAAAATCCCATCTAGCAGAATGAGCTTTTCTAACACTGAAGCCCCTGAATCTATGTCACAGGGAAAAGTCATAAAGGATAATGGCCTTGACTGGGCTTCCGCTTACCTTTCTTCTACTGTGCTGACTTCTAAAACTGAACCATCCTTGTCTTCTTCTGTGCCTGGAGGCCAAGTTCTTCTATCAGATGTTACACATAACTCAGTGTTAAATGTTCTTAAGTCGCACAATATTCTTCCACACCAAGAGAGAAACATGGCTAGTGATGACAAGCAAAACAGTGTTTCAGGTCCCAACCATAGCTCTAATATGCTCCCATTCATTGCAACAGAACAGTTTGAAGATGGAAGAAAGAAAGAACATGATCAAAGCAAGCTTCCGCTGATCATCATTGTAATCCTCGTGATGTTAGTGTTACTGTTTCTGTGCGGATTTCTCTATTACAAGCATCAATATCAGGTGGGTCATCATCTCATTACATTTTTTATACAGTGTGATGCATTGCAATGATCTAAACCAAGTTCTAGAATATATTTTACTACATATTGTTTCTGATTTCACATAATAAGCATGCTTTAATAAAATAGTATGCTTATTATGCAAAGGCAAAAGCGCAGGTGATAAACTAAAAAAAATATATAGTCAAAAAGTCTAAAAAATAAGGGAGGGCTTTATCAAGACTGAAATTTGGTATGCTACTCTTGAGCTTATAGCCTGCTATAGCTTGTGACAAATTAAGAGGTGCTCGCTCCTTAATAAACGTACTGCAGTTTTGGGCTGCTCGAGTGCAACAAAATTAAAAGTATACCATCTGTGAGCTAGCATAAATTTCAGCCACAATGTACATCAGTTTTTCTTGCATATATTATATTGAATTTAATATGCTGTTATAGACCACGTGCCGTTTCCTATCCCTCTCCCTCTTTTTGAAAAAGTATAAAAGATTGAAAAAAAAAACATTTTGAAAAAAAAAATGCCACATGCACCAAATTTTACAACTTTTTTTCAACCAGTTTTTGTGTTGTAGAGTGGATGGCAAATTCCCCCTTAAGTGTCCTAGGTTTCTAATGAACAGACCTTTAAAGGGAATCTGTCACCCTAAATTGGTGGGATATTTAAATGATGGCTGTCAGGTCAGATGGGCGGTGTTTTGGGTACTTGCCTTAACATGTTGTTCGCCGCTGTCTCCTTTATTTCTGGGAATTGTAGTCGTTGCCCTCCATATAACGCACCTTCGCATTGCAATTTTGAATTGCGCACGCGCAGTATGCTTTGCGCGCAGATTGCAATGCACAGGCGCGTTATATGGAGGGCAACGACTACAATTCCCAGAAATAATGGAGACAGCGGCGAACAACATGTTAAGGCAAGTACCCAAAACACCGCCCATCTGACCTGACTGCCATCATTTAAATATCCCGCCAATTTAGGGTGACAGATTCCCTTTAAAGGGAATCTGTCACCAGAAAAAATGCTGTTAACCTGCAGATGTGGGGTTTGCAGGTTAATAGCTTTATTAATCTGCCTGGCGCCCACACTTAGCCAAACACTGCGAGGCGAAAATGAACTTTATTCTCCCCGCAGTGCTCCAGTTTCAGTCACAGGGGTAGCACAGCACATGGGTCTGCGTATACAGAGGGTGGCTGTAACCGCGTCCCCGGCCCTGACTGACACTCGCTCTACATTGGCACCAGTGCTGCCCCTGTGACTGAAATGCTGTGGGGGAAATATAGTTCATTTTCTCTCCGCAGTGATTGGCTATATGCAGACGCCAGGTATGTTAATAACGCTATTACCTGCAGATTAACCAGATATCTGCAGGTTAACAGCGTTTTCTGGTGACAAGTTCCTTTTAAACTTAAGGGTATGCCACACTTAAGGGTATGCCACACTTAAGGGTATGCCACACTAAGCGAGATCGCTAATGAGATCACTACTGAGTCACCATTTATGACGCAGTAGCGATCTCGTTAGCGACTTAGCTGTGTGTGACATGTAGCAGCGATGTGGCCCCTGCTGAGATGTCGTTGATCGCTTATGAACGTTCTGAGCCGTTTTTTGGTCGTTGGTGTCCCGCTGGTGAGCCTGAATCGCTGGGTGTGACACCCTTTATGAACGACTTCACCAGCATCGCAGGTGGGACTAGGTTTTCCCAACGACCGCAGAGGTCGTTATACAGATCGCTGATGAGATGTGTTTGGAATCACAGATCGCTGATGAGTTGTGTTTGGAATCTAACTAGTGATCACATAGCGATCGCACTAGCGATCTCGCCAGGTTGTTGTGATCGCTAAGTGTGGCAGTGCCTTTAGAGCTGTATCCAAGTTTCTAGGTCTGAAGATGCTCTGTACAGAGCACTAAGTGTATGCAACACATGTAGGAAGAATTTTACACAGACACAGGTTTATACTGTCTAATATAAAGGAATCTTACCCTTGTATACAAGATGCTCAGCCATGTCTCGCTTCCTAACAAACCTTTGTTTGGCTGTAAGACAACTAGCTGTAGCAGCAGCTTCTCCCATTTTGTTCTGTCTACTGTACAGTAGGACTTAATGGGGTATTTCCATCTCCAAAATCCTATCCGAGTATGTAGTTGGTGTAGCAATAATAATAAGAATATTAGCAAGTGCCTCCAATTACTGCAGACATGTACGGTACGCTCCCTGACGAAGGATTCAATTCCGAAACGTGCGTCGGGGCAGACGCACCGGTCCCAGCTTTCAGACTAGCACCAGGCAGTGAGGTAATTTACCGACGCTGTGGTGGCATTCTGCCCACATATCTTATTGCAGATTTCTGCTCGTTTTCATATCTGCTCTGGTGTTTTGTTCCATCTTTTTCTACAGCAGCACTTGACACTGATTATATGGTTCTTTCTAGTGACTGCGCCAGCAGTATTAGTGTCCACTAGGGCTTTCATACTATGCATTCTTTTCGCTTAATAGATCTTTATGATGACTGTTCTTATGTGTCTTGAGAACTATATACATACTGCATATGTAGTGCTGCTTTTTATATTATAATATTGGTATGTTATCTGGGACCAGTCCGCCTACCTTTTCCTTTTAGGTTGTGTGGGCACTCTGCATTGACCTTTACTGTCCCTGCCTGTACCTCTACATGTTCTATATTTATATACATATGTTATGTTTCAATAAAGTTTTGCATTTTTTTCATATAATTAACCCTTCATCGCTTCTTTTTGTGGTGGCAACATCACTTTTTTCTGCTTTATTGTTTTTGGCGATGGGTTTATCATAATTAGTCCGTTATTTATGGCTTCCACAGTGTGGTATATTATTTGGTTAAGCCAAACTATTTCCTTTTGTCTAGACATGTACGATAGTATAGTTTTTCTGATTTATGATTCTTTCCTCATGTGCAGGCTTTGCAGAACCTTAGATATCCATGGTTACGACCACCAGCAACTAGCTACCTGTTACTTTATCTGTGGACGTGACTATGGGTACCTAAGGTATTGCAATGCTTGCACATGAGGAAATATACATAGCGAATAAATAAAACTATACTACATTTCTAATTTGAGTTATTTGCTGGTATTATTATACCTACTACATATTGGGATAGGATCTTCGAGATGGAAATACCTCTTTAAGGATAGGGTTACTCTGGAGCTAAATTGCGATAATAAAAATCATGTTATGCTGCCCTACTGGAGTAGCAGCTAAAGAATGAAAATTAACATATCTTCCAGTCATAGGGGCGGTGCAGGGAGCAGTTACAGTCACCCCTTACTATTCAGTGAGTGCAACTGTAATCAATCAACTGCACCTTGACAGCCTACTCTACGCGCGCGCGCACACACAACACAGAGCAGGCTGTCAGCCAAAGTGTTGGGAAGTTATTACAGCACGCGAATTGTATACTGAGCAATGACTGTAATCTACACCTCCTCTATGACCAGAAGTGAGTGGCCAAGAGGAGGATATAAGTTCATTTTCTCACTGTAGCCACACTTCTAGTGAGGTAGATTAACTGATTTTAATCCTCTTTTCCTGCAGATTAACCCTATAGCTGCAGTGAAATAGAGTTTCTGGACATGAAAGGTTCCCTTTAGCTGGAGACGTTACTACGTATACTCTTTATGATTTTTGAATCATTATTTTGTAATGTGTCAGTAAAAATATTATCAGTCTGTGGTTTTTCAATAAGGTAATTTTGAATAATGTGCTTCTCTCCCTCTCTTTTTACTTCCCACGCTACATAAAAGGAATCGGCAGTAGTATATTTATTGCCCCAAGGGTTGACACATGACACTAAACTTATCTCTGGCTAAGCACTAATTCATCATTTACATTCTTCTCTTAAAGGGTATGCCACACTAAACAATATCGCTAACGGGATCGCTAAAAAACGTCACTATTTAGCGATCCCGTTAGCGATGTTGCTGTGTGTGGCAGCTTCCGGCGACGAGCTTCCTGCTGGGATCTCGCTCGTCGCCGGAAACGATCCGGACCCTATTTTCGTCGCTGGCGCCCCGCTGGGTAAGTATATATCGCTAGTGTGGCACCTTTTCTTAGCGATTTAGCGGTACTTTTGTACCGCTAAATCGCTAAGAAGATCGCTAACGGCGATAGCGCCGTTAACTATATCGCTAAATGTGGCACACATTTAGCGATATTAAAACGATCCCGCTAGCGATCTCATTAGTATGCGACGCTAACGAGATCGTTAGCGGGAGCGTTTAGTGTGGCAGTACCTTTAAGTCAGTTCTCTTCTTTTGTCTTGTATTTGTTGTCTTTTTTTGCTACAAATTTTTCAAAATGGCACACCTGGTTCATGAATTTTGCACAAAATCAAAAATGCTTTTAATTTTTCTCTATAATTTTCTTGTATCTTTTATGTGCAAAAAAAAGTAGCATGTTCCACCAACATTTCAGATGTGCAGAAAATCACTCCAAAAGGGAAGTTAGGCTGGAATAAATTGGGACAAACATTTTGCAATATTTTAAAAAGCAATTGATTGATCAGCCGAAAAGATCTGGAAACTCCAAACCCCGCCCGTGAACAGGCCAGACACCACCCACAATGATGAACATATAAAAAATACACTTTGAAATAGGCATTAATTAAAAGACGAATAAGGTGCAAATGAAAACTAGGCAAAAAACACTAAACAGACAAAAAAACAGGCGTAAATGCAATAATGATTCAGGCCCTAAATGGATCCTACAGACGTCTGTGAAACTCAGTCCGCGCATATACCACAATTCACAAACTGTCGCTGGTCTCTTGACCTGAGCTCGATAGGCTCATAGATATACAGTGGTGTGAAAAAGTTTTTGCCCCCTTCCTGATTTCCTATTCTTTTGCATGTTTGTCACACTTAAATGCTTCAGATCACCAAACAAATGTAAATTTTAGACAACGATAACACAAGTAAACACACAATGCAGTTTATAAATGAAGGTCTTTATTATTAAGGGAAAAAGAAATCCAAACCTACAGGGCCCTGTGTGAAAAAGTGATTTCCCCCTAAACCTAATAACTGGTTGGGCCACACTTAGCAGCAACAACTGCAGTCAAGAGTTTGCGATAACTGGCAATGAGTCTTTTACAACTCTCTGGAGCCCTAAATGTGTATGGTGATGTAATTTGTTACCACTGGTATTATAAATACTTAATTTTTCTTATTTCCAGGCGTTACAAAGAAGATTAAATATAAGTTATGACCTAGATCTTGAAAGAAATCCTGGTGCAGTGTTGCCTGAAGAGAGGTGAGTTGTTAGCATTACTTTGTGTTTTCTGATCTTGTATACCTGTGTTTGATCCCATCTTTACATTTTGGGCCTTATCAATACAATTCCTTTTTTTCAGAGTGCACTTGCAAATAATTGAATGTGACACTGTGTAATTGGTAAGTATTTCAACTTTCACTTTTACTCCAATGTAATTTTTGTACCAAGTTTATTTCTTTATTTGTTTTCCTAGTTTAAATACACTTCATTATTCTGCTGGTTGCCACTGAAAACAGGCAGCTATTTATCTGAACCTTGCAGTCAGATGTGTGATCTAACCGGTTAGCTTATAACTGAGCACTTTGGTAACTGGAAACCAACAGAATTGTGAATTTTTCTTTAACCCTGTGACAACCTGAAACAAATGTATCTGCAAACAGTCGACTACATCTGAGTGTCCGTCTCCAATAGGCATGCACACCCGAAAATGATGCACGACAGAGCACACGTTCACTTTGTCTGCACCATTATAGTGTATTGCCCCGTTGGAGCATCCATCGCCAATCCCGTTTTGTGGGGGGTTTGGACGTCTGCCCAGACGGAACCAACGAATGGTCGCCAAAACAGAATGTAAAAGCACCCTAACCGTTATTTCATGGGTACTACCCAATGTACCCACAATATATCATGGGTTACTAACCAATTGCTACTGCCATTTCTAGAGATAACACTGAAGCCCCTTAGATGTCAATAGCACCAAAGTGGTTTTGACAGGATAGTGGTGGGGGCATGCAATGAAATTTAAAACTGTTATATAATATATAATGTTCTAATAGTAATGGTATGTATACAAATAAATAAGTAAAAATAACAGTGGTGCAAAGTAAAAGGTGAACAATGGCAGAATTTGATTTTTTTTTACATTCACCACTTCCTCTTAAAAAAACAAATTATACAACTTAAATTACGAATACCCCAAAATGATGCCATGCATAATAAGTGTCCTGTAAATTTAGCTGTACCCAAAACTAGTTGCAGCAATAGTTTGTGCTCAGAAACTGGACAGCAGTACATATAGTGCATCCATATGGCGCCATATTCTGGAGGGTATAAATTCCTAAAAGCAGTGGCTTGTGGAGAGATATCTACTTTGTACCATTTTGATTCTCTTTATGTCTTCATATTGAATTAGGGACGTACATGGGTGCAAGAGGAAGGCTTAGACGTCTGTGGGTGCCATATTATGGCTCTATACAATTTTAAGTCTGTACAGACACACAATACAACATTGTGCTTATGTCATAGAGTAATGTACTGTTTACATGCAGAATTTCTTTTTAAAGGAGTTGTGCCTCAGGGGACAGCTGTATATGGCTAGGTTCACATTGCGTTAGGGGCATCCGTTTAATGGATCCGTTAAACGGATGCGCTAACGCTGATGTCATTTTTTACATCTTTATACCCCTAGCACTAACGTATGCGCTAACGCATGGTAGCATTTTGTTACCATGCGTTATCCATACAGGTCTATGCACAGCGAACGCGTCCATTTGCTGTGCATTAGACCTAACGCACCCCAAAACGCTGTAGACCGCGTTCGAGGGTGCGTCACAAAGTAACGCATCACCGCTAATGCATGCCGAATTTGGCGTGCGTTAGGATGCGTTACTATAATGGAGGCCAATAGGTGCGTTAACGCATCCGTTACATAGCGTTAGTGCCGCTATATAACGGATCCGTTAAACGGATACTCCTAACGCAATGTAAACCCAACCTATGGCTGTCTTGGTCAGCCCTGTAGACATTGTATATACTGGCACTGCACACGCACTTCAACTGCTTCATTCATTCTCCTTGTTGCATTCTTGCCGTAAGAAGGAACAGGAGCTAACCTTAGGGTCCCTAATTTAGTGATTGGGGGATTGCAGTAGGACCAGCACTAATCAGACATTTATGAACTATCCAGTGGATAGGTGATAAATCTTCATGGCACAACCCTTTTAATGTTCTGAAGCTAGACATACTCTAACCTAGAGCTATATAAGTTATCTCTAAAGACTGTTTTACAGCTGCAGTTCACAACAGGTAGATTAAAGTTTCCTGTAAATTATTGACTCAGACAGGTGTGTCGCAAGTATCCTAAGCAAGGCATTTCAGGAAACCTATGTTGTAAGCGATGTTGTCTCAGTACTGTATTAACTCTTTATTCTGCTTACTACTGTCTTGTAGGTCATATGGAAATGCTTGAAGAGAGCTGGAGAGGTTGTTGAGGGCAGTAGGAGCCCACATGTATGGATTGCACAGGAAGTGTGAATACCTCTGTCATTTGGTGTCATGTGTTTTCATTAATCACAAAGAGGTTAAGACATGTAAGTGACATTGACGTGGGCTTTTGATTCCTACACTGAAGGAGAATCCCTTAACCAGGGAAATACTTGACAGATCATGGTCGTCCAAGTGACTCGCCTTACCGTGTGCATACTAGCTGTTCAATGAAAGGACACATAAAGTTGGCACAGTCATCCCACTGAAAAATTTGTGGACATCAAGTTCTTAAGGGAATTGTTTGGAAGTCGGCTTGTACAAATATTTTTTGATGAACTTTGTTCTGTGTTTAGCTGATATTTGCACATATAATTCTACTAGATAGACCTCTAGTAGTCCCGCTAACTTGGCAGTAGCCTTGCTGTAAAGGGAATCTGTCACCAGGATTTTGCCACCTAATATGAGAGCTGCATCGATTCCAACGATGTGTCAATTACTGGGCTGCTTGCTGTAGTTTTGGTAAAATCATTTTTATCAACAGGAGATTATTACTTGAGGACTTGTACACCTTCTACCATGTAGTCCTTTGTATTAATGAGCTCTGTATAACATCCATCATTCCCCCCAATCATTGATTGGTAGATATCTTCTTACGGTACACAGTTCTGCCAATCAGCAGTAGGGGTTTGGTTATACAGAACTCAGCATTCAGAGAACTGGCAGATAAAACAGTGATTTTTTTTTAATCAAAACTGCAGCAAGCAGCCTGGTAAGTGACACATCACTGGAATCAAGGTCTCTTCCCCTACATCATGTTGTTCTCAGATGTGGTGACAAAAACGTGGTGACAGATTTAAGGACTTGTTTTTTTTTTTCTAAATGGGAATGTTTAGTAAACCGTTATAACTTGGAAATTGATCTGTACATAGCTTCGCAGTCTGTGTAAACACTATTCACAAATGCTTTTATTTCAGTAACCATTAGTTTCAACAATATTTATTTATTTTATACTTTCTACATTTTAAATGGTGACTATTATCTTCCTACTGACTTTACTCTTAAGTGTTAATCAACATCTTTATGTTGCATTTGTAGTTTTTACAAATTATACTTGTTGTTAATGTCATTTTGATTGTGAACACCTTAGGAAGCAGCTGCCAGCATAGTAAAAGCTATATTCAATTTCCATTTAGCATAGGGAATGCTTATTTGCACTTAAATAGAAATAATACTTTTTTATAGTACCGTATATCTTTTTGATTGTGGCATCCATATTTAATATAGTGGGTAAACTTTAAGGTTGCATTCACACTTGTATTCAGGAGATTTGATCTGTTTCTTGCCATTTTTTGTACCAGAGATAGGATTGAATCCCAACAGACAAGAACTGTATGTGATGTCTTTCCTTCTCTTAATAAAGGAGGGACAAGAGGGGGTCTTTTTTAATGCTAGTATGAATGTAGTCTGTCTATAATGTAATATCATGTAAAAAGATGATTTTTCTTTGCAAACTTTTTTTTTACAGTGATAGTAGTATTTGCACAGTACACAGTTCTAAAATTCCATTGTATGTTCTCTATAAAAACTGTGGAATATGTTGGCATTGTATAAGAAATAGGAAATATATAACTGCAGAAGAGCAGTTTGTGAAAAAATAGGTAATGCACTCCATATAGAACTGTGAGAATATAACTGGGCCATGACTGGTACTTTAAAAAGACTCAACCTTTATATGGACTGAGATAGGCAGCTGCTTGTGCCATTTATTGGAATCTGTGCCAAACGATGAATTGAATGTTATTACGGGTGTATTTGTAGATGCAGGTTTTGTGGCATTTTTTGCTTGTAAAAAAGCTGCAGTCTTGCAAAAACTACACAAAAGAAGCATATATGAATACAAAGTGAATAGAGCCACAATAATAAATGATTATTACCACTTTGCATAGCAGTACTTGGTATAAAAATCTAAACAGAAGATAAGTATAGATACTGTGCTTATACTGAATGCTGATTCTTCCATAACGAAAAATGAGTGGAATTAAATTAAATAAATCTTCCCTATATGGAATTAAATAAAGCAGTCTATAGGTCTCTTTACACGGACCCTTCAGAGTTTACAGCACAAAGTCGTCAAAGATTATCCATGCAACTACTAAATTGATTCAAGCTGGGGTGCACAGGGAGGAGGGAGGCCTATTATTATTATTTTATGCCTTCGCATTCCCAGTTCCTGGCAGGAGAACATTAAACTTATTTGCTCTCTTTCCCCTCCATTGTAGGGAAGGACACAGCATGATCTCTGATCCCTTGCTTAGTAACATTGTCTGCTACAGAAAAAAGAGCCCTGTGCAGTTGTATACCGTCCATGTGGAAGATGATGAGGGGACCCCATGAATCAAATGCTGTGGCTCATTTTAATTCACAAACTTTTTTGTTTTGGTGAAATCAGCTTTTAAGTTCATGGCGCAGATAAAAGATCCCTTCTATTTCAAACATTTGAGATGTGAAGATGATCGGAAAAAATGATTAGTCAGCAGATTGTCTTGTCAAAAATAAAGGAAGGAAGCTTAACAATGTGTGATAACCCGTCCATGTTTTGGCTTCCTCCGAATGTGTTTGACTTGCGTCTGTAGCCTTTTTTAATCTAACACAGAAGAAAGTGATCGGAGCATCGAAAAATTAACTCTATACCCAACAAAGGCCATTGATTTTGTCTTGTTGGGTCTTATTAGGTGTTGAGTTACATTCTTCTGCGCCAGCATATCTTTCTGCACGGTGATATATCTTTGTCATTTTAAGAATGGCTACTTTTGTATGTCCCGATGTTAATATGGGTTTTCTAGTAGAGTAGAGTTGATCTCCTCTGGTAGGTGTAGATCTCTCTGTGCTGGGCACAGATTTTTCATTGAGAGTTTTTTAAATGTATTTTTATACTTTTAACATTATGATTGTGTGGTGTTAAGATGTTTATTTAATGGAAATGAATTTTTAATAAATGTTTTAATATATGTCTGGTTGTGTTAGTAATTATGAAACCAAAAATCAACTAAAGCACCATCTTAGTTGTGTTTATTTTCAATGTATTGACACTCAAATAGTATACTTATTTACTTTTTTTGATCAGATAGTATTGGGAGGGGTGTAAATCACTATTTTGTGTTTGACTCCTACTTCACATCTGCTATGTGTTATTGAGAGACACGTTCTAATGAAGATAAGAAAGCAGCAGACAAGTTAACATTCTTGGGATTTTTACTGTACTTAGTAAGATGAATGTAAATATCCAATGCAGATAGAGTAAATATAAAGTGACAAATATGAAAAGATGAAGATATGACAATGATTCATGTTGTAACTTCTAATGCAAACAAGAATATGCATTGATTTATTGGGAATGTGCATCTTGCAATTGCAGCTTTTCTTCAAGATTTTTGTTGCATCACTGTAGTGCTTCTCGCAGATGTCTCAAAAACAAGAAAAAAGGTTCAGATGTCCTATAATATTGCAAAATAGCTCTTCACAGGAAGCAACATGACAGATACAGGCAGTGGAGGAAAAATAGAATCCTCTGAGGCATCCTTGGCAAGTATTCTGTCTAGAGTAGGATCAGACTGCAGCTGGAGATAAAGGAACTTTCTGGTTATCCAGAAATAAAGTTTAATCACTGTATAAACAATGTAACATTCTCACATACTTTGTCTTATAGTTTCTCAACATTTTAAGATACCAGTTTGCACTCAAGGAGCGGTAGCAATCAGAGGCTGAAAGGCAGTACATACTCTGTTCTCCATTTAGCTGACAAATGGATACAACTATATCCAATCATAATTTAGTCATATTTCCAGTACTGCCATTCCTATTCTTTCAGGAATGGAACATACATGTGTGTCAAATATACAGAATGCTCTCAGTTCGGAAAATCAAGATAATCTTGTAGTTATGATACCTTTTTATGGCTAATAAAAAGTAAATAAATGATGTTGCAAAGGAAGCTTTCGAGACATCTTAGGTCTGTGTCCTCAGGCATGGTATAACAAAAGGTATCATAACTACAAGATTATCTTGATTTTCCCACTGAGGGCATTCTTTTTTTAACTGCCTAACATGGTAACAAACCCTTTTTTATTTTAATCAAATATACAGATAACAGAGATCACTGAATAAATAGCTTCCGAGAGTCACATTAGAAACTTTTTGAACTGTTGGGACAGAGTTAAAGGGGTTTTCCGCTTTCAGAAAGTGACCCCCAAATGCTTTAAAATATCTTAAGTAGCATAAATAGAGCAGATACTCATATTCTTCTGGACAGCACATATCATTGCTGTAGTCAACCTCTGAGTTCATAACCTATATAAGGCTAGCACCTATCATCCAGAGATGGTGAAAATCAATCACAAGGTGCATTTAATTAGGAGAATTCAGTGCAATAGTAAACTAAGCTCAAAAGATAGAAATGCACACAAGAATTTCAATATAAAAAACAATTTACTTTATTAACAAAATAATAAAATCATGAACAGACAATATAGAAGAGGATGACAGTGGTACCCCTAATGGGTGGAACCACCGAAAAAAACAGGCATATATACAAATTGTAACATGTTCCTAATGCACATACACTAGCCAATGTCAAAAGATAATGTACCCCCAATATATATGAAACAAGACTACAATGAGTCACCCGTATATTGGAAAGACAACCATATAAGTAACCATGAAAAGCTGTAAGCCAATTCAATACTCAAAAAAACAGCTTATGTGCATATAAATTGTAAATAGATCAAATACATACTTGGGTCTCAGTGGTGCCACCCTCCCCAACGCGCGTTTCGGCGCTGTGCCTTCTTCCGGGGGAGTGGCATCAATGGTTAACCAGGGGTATTTATATACCGATAAACCAATCAGTGAGGCTGGGTCAAAATAATCACCTGCTGCATATTAATGGCGCATGACGCGCCGGGAAGACCCGGATGCAAACGTCACCCAGGGCGTCATCAGCCAAACCCCCAAGCGTCATGAAGGACCGCCCACATAGTCACATGAGCGGGCCGACAAACGCGAGCAGGACGAGACTGAGTTCAGCAGGTGTGTTGAGGTGGACGGCTCAAGCTACTGAACTTAGTCATTGGCTAATGCCGTGAATTGCGCTTTCAACCTGACGTCACTGCTGTAGCCAAGACCTAAGCAGTGGTGGGGAGCCAGCAGTTGAAATAGAGCAAATATAGCAGATGGTAATCCAATTATAACAGTATGGGATAGCGTATTGGAGTAAATTTAAATGAACAATCTTTATTATAGAATATTTAAAAACTAAGTAAAGTGCACATGCAAAAACAGACAAATTTAAACACACAGAAACTGTGCAGTAAACCCTGGATATGTTCAAAGGCCAACAGACATACTTATAAGGACCTATAATTCACCATTGTCCATCAACAGATGTGTCCAGAAGGCCAATCACAGTCCAAAAGGCCTAGTATACATACACAATGGCAGGAGTCATGTGACCCAGATAAACTAATTTAAGTGTATCAAAAGCCAGAGTGTCAGCCATTTAATTCAGCATATAGCTATTTATCAGCATAATAATGTATTAGGGTTACTTGTGCAGTAGGTAGAGATTATATCAGCATCAGTCACTAAATGCATTGTATTGTGTAGCCTAGAAGATAAATGCCGTGTACATAGAAAACCCCAGCACACACCTATACATTAGTCAATATCTACAGGTCACCCTAGAGTATGCATTAAAAACATTGTGACCGAGCTTATATCCAACTGTATCCCCTCCAGGGGAATCAATAGTCAGCTACCATAAACATATGGCAAAGAGGGAGAGAATTGAGTCCCTGCACAAATAAATTCATACAGGCATACAATGAATTGTGCACTCATATATTTCTCCCCACAGAATAATCAATTTTTGCAACTGTCAAAAATTGTTTGCAACGGTCTCACCAATCTGTTGATTCACAGTTGACCCCATAACATCACACATCTCTCTTTCTCCCGACACGTTTCATTGACGTTCATCATGGGAGTCTCAGGAAAATAACATGACCTGTCGCTTCGGTCAAATTGCCATCTCTGAGGCGCTCACGGCGTTCGTCTCATAAAGCACTCGCCGCTGAATACACTTCCGGTTGACCTCGGATCATATCCTGCCTCATGTCTTGCAAGAGACAGGGAGTTCCAGTCTATGGAACGCACTAAGACGCAAGTCGGCTTACTGCGCATGCGTATTCTATGAAATCGCCATGTCTATACACATGATGACCACAGCAATACAAAACAAGCCCACAAGGGACCCGGAACCATCATTCCACAAAACCCCAGCAAAAGTACACACAATTAGTCAAAATACTTCTAGGCATTGGAGGGGGAGGAATAAAGAAAGAAACACAAAAATACGATCTCTTTTAAACCATCATACTATGTACATATTTTCATACTCGGCACATTCTCATTATATATGAAATCGGAGGCATATAATCTCGGATTAGGACAGTCACCAATATAGTATAAGCATAAGAGAAAAAACTGAGTGCTTAAATCTAATGGTATGTCAATAATAATAAATCACATCCTGGAAATATATTGAAAAATATATAAATCCATTTATTAGAAATTATTCATACAAAAGAACCAGGACACAATGACATAAGAACAATTACAAACATATCGAAATACAACATGTAAAATACCAATCAGCAGCAGGAGGATAGTAATATACCCACATGGGGTGGGTGTGAACACACAATTTGTATAATTATACGAATAGTAATAGTAATCCCAGGCAAGGATGACGAAATATATATAGAGAGTCTGGAAAACCCAAGATCATCTGATTTGAATCATGAAAATATAGTTTGTAACAGATAATACTGCAATTACAACTAGTGCATGGCACATCCACTATGTATCTGTGGCTAACATCCACCAGCTATATTATCAAAATACATCGCAATTGCGATCCAGTTAGTAACGCTCGATATGAGCGAGTCACAATTGAGATCAAGTTAATGACGCTATATATCAAGACCCAATGTAAGTACTTGATAGAGATGTGACCATAAGATTATCTTGCCAGTTTGAAGCAGACAGTGCTGCAATTACAAATAGCGCATGGCAGATACACCATGCGTCTGTGGCTAACATCCACCAGCTATATTATCAATATACGTCGTAAATGCGATCCAGTTAGTAACGCTCAATGTGAGCAAATCACAATTGAAATCAAGTTAATGACACTATACATCCAGACCCAATGTAAGTACGTAATGAAAATGTGGTCATAAGGTTACCTTGCCAGTAGTGTGTTCGCGTCCCCACACCTCCCGTGAGACCCGACGCGCGTTTCGCACCTCGCTTCTTCGGGGGCGATGTGTACAATCCCTGATTAAGCGTGTTTAAATATACCGCCCTACCAATAGGACGCGGTGACGTACAAAGGAGCACGTAAAGGCGGGGCGTCCGATGTCACAACGTCACTTCCGGCGTCGCAGATGCGATGCATCCCAGGAGCAATCGCTCCAGTGACGTCAATTGGAACGCATCGCACTGAGTCGACGCCTTCAGATGACGAGAACAGTACAGACGCTCCGGCAATGCGCGCAAAGTCACACAGAAAAAATAAATAATTAAAGCACAAGTTAAATTAAGAAATATGTGTAGATGTATTTAATTGTCACACCACGCATCACCAAAACAAAATCAAATTGATAGCGCTAAGTGAGGATACCACCTAAATGTTCGTAAATTCTATCCCATCAAAGTTAATAGCACTACATATCAAAAAATATATATTGCATTTGCGATCCGGTTGATAGCATTCCATAAAGGCACATAGTACTATGGATAACATAACGAGTCGCATTTACGACAAAAATAGTGACGCTCTATATCAAAACCGTATCACACTTGCGATCAAATTGGTGACGCACAATATGAACAGTAACTTAGTGCTTAGTGTAGAACAATTCAAAGTGCAAAATATTATATTAAGCAAGATAGAATACAAAATGTTAAATATTCAATAAATTCAAACAAATATTGAAATAGCAACTACAGTGAGTAATGCGATCTGTTCGCAGATGAATATATTTAGTAGGAAAGATCCATTTGTATCATGAAGCATTCACACTTGTCGTCCTCACAGGTAATGGCGGTTCATCAGAGGTAAGTATATCGCAAAACTGCCTACTATAATTCAAACAAAAATAAAACAAATTAAAATCAAAAACATTTAAAAAGACTCAAAGGGGTATGTCAACATTGCAAGGATGATAGAACAGATATCTGAATATGTCAGATTATATATATAGTGATAACACAAAAGGATGCAAGTGGGTTGTGTGGGCTATAAAAATAAAGAAAAGCCCAATTTTTCATTTAATCCAGAAGGGGTCATAGTACCCAATCTAACAATCCACTTGCATTCAAGTTGTGATAATCTCCGTTTTAAATTGCCGCCCCTGATACCACCATGAACGCGGTCAATCTCCCGTACTCGAAGTAGGTCAGGGTCGCAATTGTGTTTCAGCTTGAAATGGCGGGGAACAGTTCTCATGGAGGTCAGGTCATCATTCGTTCTAGCTGCCCTAATGTCCCTGACATGTTCCCTAACTCGAACACGAAATTCGGTCAATCCCACATAAATCATGTCACAGGGGCAGGTGGCATAGTACACAACAAAATCACTCGAATACGAAATGTATTCCCGGATCTTGAATGTACGAGTACCATCAACCGATTTGAACTCAAAGGCCCTCTCGATGTTCCTGCATGATAAACAGGAACCACAAGGGTAACAGCCAATGCGTGGTTTTCCTGTATAGAAGGGAAGAGAAGGTGTACGAGCAACGTAATGGCTCTTGACCAATAGGTCTTTCAAATTATTGCTACGTCTGGCTGTCAGAAGAGGTTTCTCCGGTAATGCCTTACCTATAATTCCATCCGTTTTTAATATGAACCAATGTTTTTTAAGTATGTTTCTAATGGTCCCCCACTTATTATTATAAGTGGAAATAAATCAGATTTTTTGATCATCTGTAGAAACTCTCCCTTGTGCCGGACAGGAGAGGGTCAAGGTCTGATGTTTTAGCTCGATGATAACCATTTTTAATGCATCGTCGGCTATAACCTCGTGCACTGAACCTAGACCGAAGATCAACTGCCTGATTCTCAAATCGCTCCGTGGTAGAACACAGGCGTCTGATTCTCAGGAATTGACCTATCGGAATAGCTCTAACAGTGGAACGGAGATGGGCCGACGATGCATGCAGAAGTGCATTAACTGAAGTCTCTTTCCTGAACACGTCAGTCTGAATCCCCAGATCATCAGCAATCTCAATCTGTATATCTAGAAAATCAATTCTCCGATGGTGGAACTTATGGGTAAGCCTTATGTTATATGAATTATCATTCAGTTGTAACATGAATGTATTCAGATCATTCTCCGTACCTTGCCAGATGATCAGTAGATAATCTATATAGCGATGCCAGCACTGCACATGGAGGTCGGCCTGCGCGCCATCCCCAAACAAACCCCTCTCTCAAAAACCGAGAAAGAGGTTAGCATAAGAAGGCGCACAGGCCGCCCCCATGGCAGTGCCACGCTTCTGAAGGAAAAAACGATCTTTAAAAGTAAAGAAAGTGTGATGCAAAACAAACTCCAAAAGCTCCAAAAAAAATCAGAGAACGCAAAGATGCATCTAGATTGCTGGTTCTCAAAAAGAATTCAGTAGCCCTAAGTCTATGCTCATGCTTAATGCATGTATATAATGACTCTACATCAGCCGTGACCAAAATCATGTCCGGCTCAAGGTCTGGATGTATAGTGTCATTAACTTGATTTCAATTGTGATTCGCTCACATTGAGCGTTACTAACTGGATCGCATTTACGATGTAACTTGATAATATAGCTGGTGGATGTTAGCCACAGACGCATGGTGTA